>NDXB01014110.1:104237-232285 GCA_002631895.1 Agapornis roseicollis
GGGGGGGGGAAGCCAAAGCCTTTAAGAACTTATCCCTAAAAAGGATGGACAGCAAAGAAAGGGTGTGTTATTACTTGCAGTGTCTTTACTGGGTGTTATGGAGTGAAAGCTGCTAGTCCATAAATGAAGTAATGAGGTGGAGATTTGAGTTCTTTCATTCATATTTACTCAGGAGAGGCAGCACTGAGCCGTACAGCTCCAGAACAGGGTTCTTAAGGGCCCAAGGTTGTACTATGATTCATGAAGAGCTGTAAAACCATGAATTTATGGCTCTGGGCAAAACCTACTTTCCTGACAAACATTCCACAAAGTTACTTGTAAGAGATGTCCATACATTAAATACAGGAAACATTTGGAGGAATGGCAGCAAAATCTGGGTGTATGTGTGAAATTCTGCAGTTGTGAATTGCTCCACTTTGCTGCTGCTTGGTCAGCTTGACCCAGTAGGAGTAAAATTGTCACTCATGGCAGCAGCAGGGGACATGAATTTGGTTTTAGCAGAACTCCACTGTTTGAGAAGTCACCCTTTTCCCTTGAAGGGTGGCACTGTCTCCAGCAGCCCCAGGCTGCTCAGCAAAACCTGTTACTTCTCAGGCTGTGCTGATCCAATCACAATTGTTCATGTTTTTGTCTCTGCTCCTTTACAGTCTGTGGCCTTGTAGTGCTTCTGCTTTACCCAGAGACAGAGCACTTGTGAGTCCAGCATGACACAGAGTTAGTATTTTGTCTGAAATTGTTTGTCTTCCTCACAGGGCTCAGATTCTGATGTTGAAACACCACCCAACTTAGGAAAATACCTTGACTCTTTTTTAGCCTTCACAACTCATCCCAGCCAGGTATGTAAAGGCCTAAAAGTCTTGTGTATGTTTATGTAAGAATGTGTGAATTGAGCTAACCTGCAGTAAACTGCAGCACTTGAGCTGCCAGGCACTGCTTTCCATTTCAGCTGAAGACCTGCATCTTCTCCATTACCACCCCGTTAGGGACAGTGCCTGACTCAGATGCTGAGTACAAAGTGCAGAATTTGCAATCAGGCCTAGTATTTACTTAAAGACTTGGCATTCTGGAAATTTATGCCTGCAAGGTGCCTTAGCCTCAACTGTACAGTCACTGTAATGTGCTATTGCCTTCTGACAGCGGCACTTAATGCTGGCAGTGGAGTTTCCAGCACTGACATCCTTCTTTTTAACCCTCTTTTCTCCCCCAGTTTCTGCGCTCTTCCACCCAGATTACATGGGGAGCCCTCTTCCGGCATGAAGTTTTGTCTCGCGATCCCTTGTTGCTGGGTATGATTCCCAAGTACCTTCGAGCATCTATGACCAACCTGGTGAAGGTATGTGGGAACTGTGGCCAGATAGCTGTGAGAAGGTGCCTATGTGAATGTGGACTGTGGGAGAAACTACGTTTTTGTGTCTGCCAGAGACATAATCTCCTGGCTGCTGAGCAGACAGCTCTGTCTCAGCATTTTGCTGTCTGCCCTTGTCTTCAGTCTGGCAAGTAACTGGAGTTAGCTGTGATGGGTGACCTTTTCTTCCTGACCTTGTCTGCTCTGTCTCCAGGTGGGCTTTCCCTCTAAATCAGACAGCCCCAGTTGTGAATATTCTCGCTTTGATTTTGACAGTGATGAGGACTTCAATGCTTTCTTCAACTGTAAGTTGCCATCATCCTGTGCAGATTCTGTTGTCTATACCTTTCTGTTTTAAAGATTTAAGTTGCATCTGTAGTCAGCAGAGCCAGTTTTTTTGTGTGGTCATATGCTGGAATATCTTGGAACAAATGAAATTCCTATTCTTTAGTTTGTTTTCAGTATCATAGGGCTCAGATTCTGGTGTGGAAACACACAGAATCTTTCAGTATCTTTTCAGTATCACAGAGAAGCTTTCAGTATCTTTGAAGTCAAAAACAAGGCTCCTCTGGGGTTTTTGCATTTCCATTAGTTTGTCAGCCTAGAATCTGAACTGGGTTAAGTCAAATAATCTAGAAAAGTGTGTTTATCTGAAGGAAGTGGAAGTTATCTAATGCTGCTTTTGTATCTCAGTATCTCAAGGTGCAGCAAACATGTATAGTTTGAAGATTTATTTTTTTTTTTTTTTATGAAAACAGGCTTAACTGTAGTACATCTGGCTTTAACACAGACTTCCACAGTTCATATTGTGTTTTAATTGCACTTCTTTTTATGTTAATCCATGACTATTTTTAGTCCATTTAAATCACTTCAAATATTGCCCATTCTGTTACACCTAGTTCACTGGCTGTATATCTGAGCTCACTGTACAGCTATTGCTGGAGCAGCAGCCTGTAACGTTTCCAGGTCTGCTTTGGGGAAGCGAGCATTTGCAACATCAGGTTGTTGCATGGTGCCTCATTTTCCGCTGCAGCGTTCCGAGCCCAGCAAGGAGAGGTGATGAGGATGGCGTGTCGTCTGGACCCTCGAACTGGCTTTCAGATGGCTGGTGAATGGCTGAAGTACCAGCTCACAACTCCTATTGATACTGGACCCATGAACTGTAAGTTACCTGAAAAAACAGGACTGATATGGGGGCTGGTTTTTAATTCAAGACGAGAAGCAGCTTCTTTACCCTCTTTTTTTAAGTGTGGACCAAGGCTTAACACAAGGTTTTGGGGCTTTAAGATCTTAGAAAGTTAAAAACATAATCAAATCAAGCTCATTCCTGCCCACATTTAACCCTTTACAGCCTACCTATGGAATAGCTAATATAAAGCCCCTGGCTCCTCCTTTCCTTCCCCCAAATCCCTCTGCAAAACATGCAGCTGTCACTCTGACACAGTTTTGCAGTTATTTGAGCCTTGTTATCTCTGTAACGTTATTTTTCTGTCCAGGGGAGTTGTGCTTTTTTTGGCAAGTCCCTCTGTCAATCACATTGCTTTCCTCCTGTGAAGGAAGGCCTCTTGGTGCTCTGCAGAGTCACACTGAGGGCAGTCTTGCCTGCAGTGCTGAATCTGGGCATGCGTTCTCCCTCCTTTTCGTTTCCATTCTATGATTTGTTGGTGTTGCTCCCTATGGTATCTCAAATATCAGACTTGTGTCTCGGGAGCCTTAGCTTGAATGAGGCAAATCACATGGGAGCACTTTATTTGTTCCCTCTGCATCCCTGCCAGGCATCCTTGGGGATCGTCCAAAATACTTGAGTGCTAAGATGTTGCTGTGAAGGATCTTATCAGCCTGCTGTTGTGCATGTGGGGAGGAGCATGGTGAGAGCTCCAGTGTTCTCTTCCTTTCAGCGAAAACAGGCGAAGGTCTCTGCTCCATCTTCTCTCCGTCCTTTGTGCAGTGGGATGCCATGACCTTCTTCTCGGAGAGTGTCATCAGCCAGATGTTTCGAACTCTGGATAAAGATGTATGTGTATCAGATGCCATTTCCTGCTCTCCTGGCTTGTTCTTGGTTGACATGAGTGGGTTTTTTCAGCTATGGTGTCATTGAAAAGTTTGTAGTAACTAGTTACCTCCATGAAAACCCCATGTTTGTTGAGTGACTCTTATAAAGAGTAGTGACCCTTCTTTAGCTGAGACCAAACTCATACTGGCTTTCTCAGGCATGTCTTTGTTCTAGACACTACACCATGAGAAGTGACAGGAGAGCACTCAGGTGCCATGCTTTGACATGTGCCTTGCTAGACAGATTGCTTAAGTGGAATTTTCCCATGTTTATTGTTTTTAATTATCCTCTGATTAGATGATTTTTCTAACTTTTAAGTGAGCGAAACTGATGCTCAGGGAGTGGGAGCCCAGAGGTGATTTCTGCTTTTTTTGTTCCAGAGCAGGCAGCACAGAGAGAAAGTATTTTTTTCTCAGTCTTATGTAGGCTGAGTTGATTTCTTTTTTTGTTCGATTGGGCTTTTCCTGAACTTTAGTTCATCGTTGTAACCACAGTAAATTAATTGCATGGGTTGATGTAGTTGGTTAAGTGTGGAATTTGTTGGACCAGAGTTAAGAGGAGAATTGGGAGCCAAACTGAGGTAGAGGAAATTTACCTTTCCAGAGATGCAAGCAGCAGTATGGGGACTTGAATTTGACATCTCAAGACTGCCCTACCAACAGCGGCAGTGTTGCTGTCCTTATTCCCTCAGCAAGCACACATAGCGTGCTGTTAAATGGAGGTTTCTCCTTCTTTTCTTTTCTGCTTTGAGAACAGTTGTGTTCAGTTGAGAGGCCTGATGAGATAGTAGCAGCTCTGTGACCTAGCTCTAGGAGTTACAGGATGTTTGCTAGAGGCTGCTGAAGTAGTGAATGTTGTCTCCTTTTTTCTTCCCTCTTTCCATTTGCTGACTTTTTAGGAAATTCCAGTGAATGATGGCATAGATCTGCTGCAGCTTGTCCTTAATTTTGAAACAAAGGATCCTCTCATTCTGTCCTGTGTGCTTTCCAATGTCTCTGCTCTCTTCCCATTTGTCACTTACCGATCGGAATACCTACCACAAGTACTTTCCAAGGTAGGTACTTGCAGACCCTGCTTATAATCAGGTAGGCTTTTTGTGGTGCAGGGCCCTTGTACTAAACTGCAGGAGTTAATTCTCTTGATGTTACTGTTAGGGAAGTGCTATCCTTCATGTTAAAGGTGGGAAAAACTGAGGTTGAGTTTTGTTCAAGAAGAAACAATGTCAAATAGCACCAATTTTGCGGTTCCTAGCCTTAAATCTTAACATTAAGTGCACACTCTGGCCAGTAAACACCATTTTTTTTATTTCAAGACCTCACTGTGCAGCCAGTTCATCTTTCAGCTTAGTCAAGAGGTCTTCACTGACTTTAATGAAATTGGAATGAAGTCCTATGATCTATTCTTTGAGCTCAAAACATACATGTGCTAGATATTAACAAATGATGTGAATTTTTTGGATCTTTTCTCACAGCTTTTTGCCTCAGTTACCTTTGAAGTTATAGAAGAAAGTAAGGTACGTCTGAATTGTTATCTACTAATGAGCTACAACAGTTGGATCAAACTATATCCTATTTGAGAACATGCTTGGTCTGAACACTGCTGTAGTAGGTTTCTCAATTATAGCTCCTAGAAAGGGCTGGAAATGCTAGACATAAGTGATCTCTTCTTGGTTGACACAGCCTAATAAGCCTAGGCTCACAAGCTTAGAAGGCCACAAGTGTGGTCTAAGGCCAGTGTACTCAGTCCCCTGGTCGATGCTGGCCTTCCTGAATGTGAAATCCCTTCATTAGCTGTGGGTCTATTTCAGTGGTTGGTATACACAGCTGTGAAGGATGACTATAAAGCTGCTAGCTACCTAGGGAGTGCTTGGGAGCCTTAAAATAGTAAGATCCATGACATCCTTGCTCCTGCAGTAGAGCTTGTCTGAATATGGGCTTCTTGAGTTGGCTACAGCTCCAGGGGAAATTTGTTTGTTAGGTGATTGTTTGGGGGGGGGACATGTGGAAATGCTTTCTTGATCTGTACTCAGCAGTGCAGAAAACTGTATGTAATGCATTTGTCTCTTGAAAATCCCTGCATTTTTCTGAACTTTTCTTTTGTTGCATTGAAGTTTGTTATGTCTGTCCAGGCTCCTAGAACTCGAGCAGTGAAGAATGTGAGAAGGCATGCGTGCTCCTCAATCATAAAGATGTGTCGGGATTATCCTCAGCTTGTCCTGGTATGTAAATGCAACTGTATCATGAAGAGTCTTGCCTCAATTTCAGCTGGATTTTGTGGGATCTTCAGCTTCTTTGGCTACAGCCTCTGTTTTTCTTCCAAGAAACATTCCTGCTGTGCAAATGGCAAAGTGCTTTATTCCCTGCACCTCCCTTCTTCCCCACCCCACCCCTGGAAAATCTTCTGCCTGAGTTGATTTGTAAGGTGATGAGTTAAATGCAAAAGGGATTATGAGGAGGATACATGCAGCACTAGATTCGTTCTATGGGAATGTTCACTGAACTTCCCTTTTGTCACTTGTGGTGGCCTCAGTTTATTCCTTAGCTGAAGACGCTAGCAGTAACTAATCTTCAGACTTGTGTCACTTAACAGAACATAGGAGCAAGGGGAGAGTGTTTGTTTTCCAGATTAGCTTGAGGAGACTAGAAAAACAAATACTCTTAAAATCCGTGAGCCAGTGTTTCATTTGGTCTTGCTGAACTACACAGCCTGCCCACAACATGCAGCTGTGAGCTCCTTTCTTTAGCAGTGTTTGTATGGGATGGCTGTAGGACTGTGGGAGCACCATGGGACGTTGTTAGCTTAAACAAAGGCATTTTTTGAGGATGGTAGTTAACGTAATCTAGGCGTTCCAGTCTGCATTCTGCAGTAGCTGCTAAGAACTAGTGGGTTTGTCTTTGTCCCACTCCACTGGTCGTTGAACTACAGGTGGCTATTTCCCATGGCCAGCTAGACACCTTCACTGGAAGAGCCAAGAGCCCAGAGCTGCCACAAAATGTGTTCAGATGACTCTGCTGAAGGGCATGATTGCTAATGTTTATAGATGGTTACAGGAAGATGTGGCTGTGTCTAGAGTGGGTAGGGAAGAAACGCAACCATTCCTGTGGAGATAGCGATAACCACATGAATTGTTACTAACCTAGTTTTGAGTAAGGAGATGGAAAAGTCCTGAGCCTTGCACTTGAGAGCCAAAGGAGCTAGGTGCTTTCTTTGAGCAAACAAAACCATCAGACCTATTCTGAAGTGTGATGCTGCTGTAGGGAATATGACTGTCTAGAAGAGGGAGATTTCCTCTGCTTATTTTGGTAATTCTGGAGACTAAAGTAAACTGGATGCAGTATAATGATAGTGTGATAGGGAAGAAAAGAGGCTCTTTTAGGCTGAACACTCAGATAAACTTGGTCTTAGAAGGAGATAGCTATCTAGAGGAAGGGTAAGGTAGACGGGTTCCTCCAGATGTACTGTGGAGTACAGTACACCCCGCCTGCTTCCCCTGGTGGCCCCTGTCCACACCAAATGCATAATGCTCTTCCACTTGGATGTGTTTTTTAGCCAAACTTCGAGGTGTTGTACAACCACGTGAAGCAGCTGCTCTCCAATGAGCTCCTTCTGACGCAGATGGAGAAGTGTGCTCTTATGGAGGCTCTCGTCCTCATCAGTAACCAGTTCAAGGACTATGAGCGGCAGAAAGCTTTCCTGGAGGAGCTCATGGCTCCTGTTGCTGGCTTGTGGCTCTCTCCGGAGATGCAGAGGTATGGGTCGGTTTTCTGAGCTTTGAGCTGGAGGCATTGCAGAGGTAATACACAAACCAAATGAGGGTGTTGGGGGGTGCCTTGTGACCTCCTATGCTCTGGGCAGTCTTGGTAACAGCTCTCCTGTAGTTTGGGAACTGCCAACTGAGTCTAAATGCTCTCTGTTGGAAATCGCCAGGTAAGACTCATTTAAGGTGAGAGGAACACTTCTTCCCAGCATGCTCAAAGCACCTGCAGGAAATCAGAAACTTATGAGAACAAGTGAAGATGTCCTTGCTCATGTCCAGGAGAAGCTAGGAAGCTGAGCTCTCATTACTAAAGCTGAGGTGTGCTGCAGCCATGGCCAGCTTAGCATACACAAGCGGTTTCCAAGCAGGACTATCTTTGTAAGAGATTCAATGGTTTTAGGTCCCCATGGCCCAAGGGAACTGCAAATGTTTGGAGAGGGCACATGTCTCTGCTTTTTATCATGTTCCTACATAGTGTGAAGTGCTACCTAGGCTCTAGCCTACTCTGTTTGTTGAGATGCTTGTTGCCAGTACAAAGCTCTGCTCAAATTCCCTGCCACAAACAATGATCCCCATTACTGTCTTCTGCTGCTGCCAGAGTCCTCTCGGATCCTGAAGCCTTTATCTCCTATGTGGGTGCTGACAACAAAATTGCTGATCCAATCTTGGAAGATCCCAGTGGCCTGAACCGCTCTAGGGTGAGTATCGTTACCAGGAGAGGTGTAATCCTTAGCGAGATGGGACTTGCCTCCCTCCATCCCCAATTTGTTGTGGATATGCATAAGATCTTTTCTGATCATCTCCTTCTTTTGGGTGCAGATCGGTAGGTTTTTCAGATTGCAGAATAACTGAGTGGCTTTTGCTTCTTTAAGCTACAGCAATGAGAATGCAGGCCATGCAAAACCAGATTATTCTGCAGAGTGAAGCACGCTGTCCGCCACTCTGTGTGGCAGAGTTTGGTTTTGGAACACTGTGTTTGGAAATATGGTGCAGTGGATTTCTCTTCAGAGTTTCGAGCCTGGCAGTGTGGAAGGTGTCATTCTGAGACTGCAGCATGGGATATAATTAAAATACATCCGAGGTGAAGCGTGGTGTTCGAATTGTTAGTGCAGTGTGTGCCCTCCTCGGACAAACAGCAATGGAGTTGCTGTCTTCAGGTCTGCAGAAGACAATGAAATGCAGTCTACAGAGCTGTGCTTGTGATCTGAGGCTAGTGCAGTTAGACTACTGTGTCATCCCAGATCTCTACATTCATCCCAGCACATTGAAGGAGATCAGGAGCTGATGGTGTAGACTCTTCCTTTTAGAGGGTAACCTATCTGGTTGCTTGCATTCCTATGAGACCATATGTTTTAATGCTTTATATAATAGCGAGTTCCTAGGCCATCCTGCCATGGCCAAGCGTCACTGAAGATGATGGAACATAGCACAAACATTTGCTGCTATTTTCTTAGCAGCAAACCCAGTGGAGTTTGTTCTTGTCACCAGATGAGGCTCACTGTAGAGCATCCCTTTGAGATGGGTTGATGATGGGTTCCTCTGAAACCCTCACGTTCACGTTGTTCTGTGGCTAAAAAAAATCACTTTTTTTCACATTTCTTCCTACAGATAAGCTTTTGCGTGTACACCATTCTAGGAGTTGTGAAACGAGCCCGTTGGCCTGCTGCTCCTGAAGAGGCAAAAGCTGGAGGATTCTTGGTGGGATACATGCCCAGTGGAAGTCCAATCTACCGTAATCCCTGCACTGAACAGGTCCTGAAGCTGCTTGACAATTTACTTGCTCTTATAAGGTGGGTCAAGTTGACTTGAAATAATTTGTGTTGACTTAAGAAGCTGTGAAAGCTGAACTGTGATGATACATGGAATGCTCAGAGCATGTTTACCCAGGGAAGCCAGCAGGAACACAGGCTGGTGCAGGTGCCCAAGTACCATTCCTGACTGTTCACAGTGGGGAATGGCACTGGGGAAACTGGAGCCTTTTGAATGTTCATTGGCCTGGCCTACAAGAGTCCATCAAAGCCAGTGGGAGCTTG
The DNA here is from genome assembly GCA_002631895.1 of Agapornis roseicollis. Taxonomy (NCBI): domain Eukaryota; kingdom Metazoa; phylum Chordata; class Aves; order Psittaciformes; family Psittacidae; genus Agapornis; species Agapornis roseicollis. Next base: position 113,426 of record NDXB01014110.1, read on the forward strand.
GGCTGGGGTTGCCTCCCCCACCTCCACTGCTGTAAATCTGCCACCCAGTTAATCGTTTCTCAACTAACATCTCTGCTCTGCCCTCAGCCCCTGCAAGGCCACCTCTCCAGTCACCACCAGGGCAGTCCCAGCTCTCATCGCATCCTGTTTGCGTTGTTCTCTCTTCAGTGTAAAATTAAGCTGGTTTTGGTGAACATGAACACCAGCCTCCTGAAGCACTGTCTGCTATTGAAATCAGTGGATGCATACTCTCAGGCTGTTGCTATCTTGCAGTGCCTCTCTGCATGTCGCTGGTGTTGTGTATATCTGGGGCAGCCAGAGAAGAAGGCAGGAGAAGGCAGAAAAAGGGAATCCTGAATAACACAGTTCCCAGAATTATAAAGGAGGAGCCTGTCTCAGGGTAACTGGTGACACTGGGATTTTGCCAGGCTTATGGGGCAGTTCTGTGAGGTAATGCTACATGTTAACTACTTGAAAACCTGGGGCTCTATCCTCGGCAGGAACCTGTTGGAAAAGAGCGTTTTCAGATCCACTTAGATTTTCAGCTGCCATGTCTGTGAGGAAAGGGGCCCTATTACTTGCACTCTCTGTAGTCAGGTATGTTTGGTGGTTACTGGGCTCAGGACTGTCCTGCTTCCAGAAAGAATGCTGGATATGCTGGACAGGTAGGACAGGCACGTGTTGCCTTGGCCCACCCTAGCAAAGCTCTGTGTAGCACAGCAGGTGGTACTCTGGACAGTGAGCAGGGTTGAACCATCTTGTCAGTGCTGTGGAGTTGTGCTTTTATCCTGGAATTTTTATCCCAGAAGTGGTTTTATCCTGGAAGGGTGAAGGTCCTATCGTCAAGTGGAATTGCCTGAGTAGAAGTAGCCTCATGCCAATTCTTCCAGAGCCTGAAACATGCTCCATATTGTGTGAGACCAACAAAACCAGTGCCCAGGGTCTGAAGAGGCTGCAACAGACAGATTTTTTTGCTTGTGTGATTGCTCTTCTTGCTGGAACTTCAGTATTATTAAAAACACTTGGATTTGTGTCACAACAAGCTTAGGAAACCTCTGTCAAACTCTGTCCCTACCTGGAAAGAAGCAGAAAATCTCTCCCGTCTTGTTTACCACCTCCAGGAAAACGCATGAGCTATGTTCTGTTGCCAGTGCTTTCCCATCTGCCTAAAGGAAGAGGCTCCCTGGCTGGCTTTTTGACACAATGCATCTGTGGTGTTCAAGCATCCTCCCTGCAGACCAAAATCTTTTCTAAGCACTTTGTAGTAACATACATGGAGCAGCCTGTCCTTCACTCAGAGGTATCCAGGCTTTTCTTAAGGCTGAATGTTCCAACAAGAGCCAATGAAGGATGTATTAAGAGCAGTAGATCTTCCACCTCATACCTGTCTTGGTTGCTGCTGGATGTGGAGGTATCTGTGTGTGACAAATGTTGATGACGCTTATACCTTTCTAGAGAAGTTAGAGGTTGTGCTGCGGAGCTTCTGGTCTGGTTTTTGCTGCCTTTGAGTGCCTTCCATGTGCTGCTTCCTCAAGCTGTCTTTAATACAAATCACGCAAGAGAACATGGAGTCTACAGTAGTCTGTCAGCAGGTAGGAAGTACAGGGATATGAGGAACTCTAGCTGGCAGGAAAGCTGCCTGTGTTGAGGATGCCTTCAGGAACACAGTAGCATTACTTCTTAGCTCTGTGCCATTAGGCAGCTTTCTATGGGGATAAGCAAGGCCCAGCGTTGCTCATGTGCTTATGCAGGAAGTAGATGTGGAAGTCCTCACAGATTGTGTTGGTTACTGTGTGAGCCGATCTGCAGATGGCAGTAGCATGGGTCCTACTGAGAACTAAACTGAGCGCCCAGTTGGGCACCAGTATGCAAAAGGCATTTTGCAGGGCAAGCTGTTGTGTCTGCTGCACTCTGGATACTGGGTGGCATTCTGGTGTGTTTGTAGACGGAAGCAGTGAATGTTCTTAAGCCATTGGGTATTTTCAAGGGTAAATAGCTGGAAGGTAGAACCTGGATGAGACCAAAGAGCCAAGAGGATTGAGAGGGAGTCTAGGTAACAAGAAAAAGTAAGGTAGCTTTAAGTGGCATCTTTTTGTGCCTACCCATATGTGTTTTTGTATTTGGTGGCTGTATTTACCAATTTGAGGCTGTTAATCACTGCTTGCAGCTTTTTGGGTGATGATTCTCCTGTCCTCTTTTCACCTAGGTGCTTTCTACCTCTTCTGGCTTAAATTGCCTTCTCATGAGTTTAAACACAAATCATGAGCTCCAGACAGACAGATGCACATGTAGTCATGTGTCTGGAGTCAGTAGCTGCATGAACTGATTGGCTCAGCACCTTTATTGTGTTGAGATTTGCTTGTGTGTTGTTACAAATGGAGTGGTCAGGCTCAGCAAATGCTTTGCATGGACAAAGGCTTTTTGGAGCTCATCTTGATGAGACGCTGACATTACCAAGGCATTAATGCTTGTGAAAGAATTGTTGGATAGACATGGATGCTGTAGGCATTTTCATTGCAGACATCTCCAGCTTTGGATAAAGATTTTTCAAGCATGAACTGTCCTAAAGGACTCATCTTCTGGCCTTTAATCCCATCTCCCTGGGCATCAGATGGTTTTTTCCAGCAGAGCTGTGACTATCTCTGAGAATCCCCCAAGTCCTTTGCCCCCAAGGCTATATCCTTCGCTTGTCTTTTCTAAAGCATAAATGTCTCTTAAATTTTGTTTTTCTATGTTCTCCTGTGTGGGGTGCCCGGGAGTGCTGCTCACTGCCAAGAGTCTCAGCTGGAACATGCCTAGGGGCTACATCTTCATCGTATATGAGGGCTGTTGGATGCTTTTTCATGGGAAGCAGCTGATTAGTCATTTTCTCTCCATTACCACTGGGCTCAAGTTTGAATTAAGGGAAATTGGCCTGGAATTGAGTGAATATCTGCCACCCCCTCCCACCTGTCCACCCTGAGAAAATGCTTCAAGGACTCTGAAACAACTACGGATCATGACCACAGCTTCAGGATATGATTGGACCGTCCTGTTGAGATTAGAGCAGTGAGATTTCAAGGTTCATTTCAGTCCTTGGGTTTGCCCAACTGCCCTTCTACCCACCATGAGGCGAAGCCAACACTGGCATGGGACAGGCAGGAGACATGTGAGAGGAGATGATTTTAGTAGTCAGGTTTCAGGATATCCTCAAGCAGAAATGCAGTTTTTGAGTCAGTGATACAACATCATCCAAACTTGTGGTGGCTGGGCTGCTCCCTGGCTCCTCTTGGGAAAGTAAAACCAGCTTGTGCCCCCTTTGAGGCCTGTTGCACGGTGTTAGATCCAGCCCAGAATGAGAGTATGAGTCGTTAAGAAGTCATTTGGGTAGCTCGCTCTTGTGAACCGTACATGCTTTCCTTCCTCACGTGCAGTGAGCAGGGAAGTATTTAAACTTGCAGAGAGAACTGGGATAGTTGACGTTTCGGAGGTAACTGAGGCAGACGTCGCTGCATCGGGGGTGCCAGGCTTGTGAACATAGACCTGACAAAACAAAATTGAATAAAAGCAATAATTACAAATCGTTAAGACAGGAGTGAAAGCTGAGACTCTGGAGAACATACTGAGGTCTGTCCACGCTCCCTTACCCCAGCCATTCCCATGTGTCCCCCTGCTTTGGGAAATGCTGCTCTAGGGGGAGATACTGAGTTGCCCTTGATCACCTCTAGCAGCAGGTACAATGGCATTGCAGTTTTGGAGGAGGCTGCAGGATTTGTGCTGTGTGCAGCTGGCGACACCCAGAGTGGAGGTCTGAGGTCTCAAAGGAGAGAGGTAGGTGAGAGAGACACCCCCCGACGAGTCCAGCGCTGAGTGTCAGAACCCTGGCTTAGAGGGGACCCATTTTGGCCTGGATGGCAAGAGCCAGCCACCCGTGGCTGAATTGGTGTCCCTCGCGGAGAGCTGACCGTGGCCGCCTCCTGATGATGCGGAATTGTTCCCAGCTGGATGTGTTGTCCAGGGGGCACCTGTGTCTGCCATGAGTAACATCTGATGGGGCTGATGTTCTCCCTAGAGTCCCTCCAATGCCACCTGCCATTCTGGGGACTGTGACCCATCCCTGGGGGGCAGTGTGTGTGTTTTGGAGCTGAAACAGCCCCTCCCTCTGCAGGGGCCTCAGGTGCAGAAGGTCTTTTGAGATTGCAGAATCTGCGTCTTGTCAGTTTTTGAAATACATTCTCTGATCCCTTTGCCCTAGCTACTAAGCTGTTGCCAGCATCAACTGGAGAATTGCTGGGAGTCTTTCCTGTTAGTGCTTGCAAGGGGTGGGCTGAACTGAAATAAGTGGAAGGGGGCAGCCAGGAGATTCAGGACATGAGGTGGAATCACTCCATGTCTCTATCGGGTCAGCTTCCCCAATATTTTTGCAGGTGGGGAAGGGGGATCCCATGCACACGTGCTTGGTCTCACCTTCCTCATCATCTGCCTCAGAAGAGCTGTTCACAAGCTGAAGGAGAGGATCCCACTGTCAAGGGCAAAAGGGGTGGACTCACATGTGTATGAACCAAGTGCTCTTCTGTTTCAGGACTCACAACAATCTGTACATGCCAGAGATGGTGGCTAGGCTGGGGGAAACGTTTGCAAAGGCCTTGGACATGCTGGAGGTGGAAAAGAATGCCATCCTAGGTAAGGGGCTTCTCTTTGGAAGGAATGTCTGGTCAGATTCCCAGAGGTATTTGAGGTAGTGGTCCATCAATAGCAGTGAAGAGGGGATGGGGAGCCAGCTTCTTCGTAGTATTTGCTACTCGGCTATGATTTGAACCTGCTGAAATGAAAAAGTTACTGGTCTCACACAGATTGGTTTCTTCTGTATGAAATGAAGGTGCATGATGTGGTGATTTCTGCAACATGGTATTTCTGCCTGGAGAGTCTGAGAATGCTGTAATTGCCTGCCTTTGAGCAGAATTAGTGCTCAGCAGGGTCCCTTAGTGCTGGTATAAAGACCTGTCATGGAGGGCAAGAGCCAAGTACTGCAGTAGGGCCCTTGCATTTGTTTACAGGTTGTGTATTAGGTAGAGGCTGTTGGACCATCTTAGAACAGAGCTTATGAACACAGAAGCCTTCACAGCCAGGTAGAAGTGGATAAATCTGGACCATGACTTTAGAAATTGGGGTTTAATTTCCTATTCAGACAGTGAAATACTTCAGGGAGTATGTTTTGTCTTTCTTACCTCTATTTCCTGTATGTAAGATGAGAAGATGTTTCCTGTACCTGTTTTCTTTGATTTATAAACTCTGTCTGTGAACCACTGCATTTAAAGCAGCAGGGCCTTGATTTCTGCCCTGCACATTTTAATATAGTTCAGCATGTGCTGACAGAGATGAATGAGGTGATTGTGCAGCTCTTCTAATACCTGTCAGCTTTGCTTCTGACTGGGTTCTGATAAGCTCCAGTGATTTCATTTTGGAGAAACGAGAGGACTGTGACAGTCTTAGTGGGAACACCTCTGCTCTGGGTAGCACCAACCTGAACTTGTCTGACCTCTGAGGGAGGTTCTGTGCCAGGGTTGCTGCACCTCGTGCCATTTGGATGCAGGCTGATCTTGCCAGGTGCCTCCCTCACTGCTGTCAAGGTGGCTGGGGCCTGCCCACCACATTCTGAAGGTGAACCGTGTCCTCCCATTAACGTAGCTAAAGCTTGTTCTCTTCCACAGGTCTCCCTCAACCTCTGCTGGAGCTTTATGACTCTCCTGTTTACAAAACAGTCTTAGAAAGGATGCAGGGCTTCTTTTGTACCCTCTACGACAACTGGTAAGGGCACCACATATCCCACATGCAGTCCAGCCGTGCACAACCAGAGCAGTAGGCTATTGCTGGGTGCCAGCTTCTTCTAGAGTTAAGACTTCTCACATGAGCTGTTTCCTATGACATCCAAGTAGGAGTTGCAGTGGTAAACTGTACCTGGTGGTTGTAACCTACCATGTACTCAGGGAACACAGTTGCTGAAAAATGTACTTCAAAATGTGGATCTGTTTTCTGCAATTAGGGTTGCATCACTTACCTGATATCCTGACACAGTTTGTTTCTTTGCTGCTTTTTTAAATCACGTGTTAGGATACATAAGCACTTGAAAGTGCATTTTTAGTGCTTAAATGTTTAATCCATTATCTCTCTGCATGTATCCCAGGAAAAAAACCCCACTCTGCTAAAACTTCTCTATAGCATTTGGTTAAGAGCATGACAACTATCTGGTCTCAAGATGATAGCACTTGTAGCCTTTAACAGGCCAGAGGCATGGTACCTGTTATCTGGCAGACTTGCAACTAACTTGTTTTTATTTCTTGGAAGTTTCCACATCCTGGGAAATGCAGGCCCCTCCATGCAGCAGGATTTCTACACTGTTGAGGGTCTTGCCACCCAGCTCCTCAGCTCAGCTTTCATCAACCTCAACAACATTCCTGATTACAGACTCCGACCCATGCTCCGTATCCTTCCATCACTGTCTGAGGCCAGGTAGGGAGGCTTTCAACACATAAATTGAAAACCTGCATGGTTTGCAGTATGACAAGCTAAAGAAGGGTGACTGAGAGGGTAAACAGGCAGGGGATATACACCTGGTGTGGATGAGGTGTGAGCCCAGGAGGGCACAAGCAGAAACAGCAGTGCATGGGGTCAGAGAGAACAAATGCAAAGGATTTGTGTCATCCTGGAGGCACCATGAAAGGTGGGTAGTGCCTTCTGGCAGTAAGGGGGCTTGGACACTGTAGGAGGTTGGCATTAGGGTGTCTGACTAGATTTTGTGTTTGTGTGGGAGACCATCTCAGATTCCCAGCCCACCTTCCAGGGCTGCACATCCAATCTCACATCTAGGATATGGGCACTAAGCACCCTCCGCTGTCTCAGCTGAGCTGTTGGGGAAGGGGCTGAATTACCTCATGTTCTCACTGTATACAGATGACACTTGTTAGTTCAGGGGTGTAAGATGGGCTTTGAGATGTCTGTCACTTGGGGAATGGGCTGGTATGAGCAGTGTGCTGCAGTCTCCATGGCAGCTGGTCATGTGTGCTGGATCTCTTCCTTAACTGGCCTGTGTAGGTGTGTTTGTGAAGCCCTTGGTACTCTTCTGCCCTTCAGAATACTATGAAACCCTTGTCTGCCCCATGCTGGGACCACTCTTTACCTATCTGCACATGGTAAGAAAACACCTTGTTCTATGCCTGTTGCTTGGCAGCCCAAACTCCTTGTAGCAGGAATGTATAAGAACATCTCTTTCTCCAAAGCCGGCAGAAACAAGGGCAGAGCCTCAATGCTTAATGATTTGGATACTATTGGGGGGGAGGCTTTTGAGGTGTGTTGAATGCTGGCTGTTTCAGAGCACCCCTTGCTGTGAATTCAAACCTGTGGATATCAGCTCCTCAGCCTTCAGCCCTGAGAATCTTTGTGGGATTTCTGTTGCTCGTGTCCTCTCATTTTCCTGACAATTCACTCACATTCCTACAGCCAGCACAGCCACAGCATCTTTAGCACCATTGTTAGTGGCTCCTGTCCCATTCAAAATAGGGCTTTGCATGAGAGATGTGTTTAAAGCTCTGTCAGCTTTAATGATAGTGCTTCCATCAGCAGCTGCAACTTGGGGCCTCTGCCTTGTGTCACACACGGCTCTTTAGGAAGGTATTGAATCTTTTCTTTTGTCTTGGACAGAGACTGTCTCAGAAATGGCAGGTGATCAACCAGCGAAGCATGCTCTGGTAANTGCTTCCATCAGCAGCTGCAACTTGGGGCCTCTGCCTTGTGTCACACACGGCTCTTTAGGAAGGTATTGAATCTTTTCTTTTGTCTTGGACAGAGACTGTCTCAGAAATGGCAGGTGATCAACCAGCGAAGCATGCTCTGGTAAGTTTCTACCCTTTGGTGTGCAGGGGAAATGGGGAGTGGGATGGAGCTTTGGCCTTTTACATGCCCCTTTCCAGCAGAGGGCTGGAAAACACTGTTGACCCTGATGGTGACTCATTCATTGTGCTTGGGCAGAAGGGATACTTTAAGACAATGTCTCCCCTCACAACCTGTTTTCCCCAGTGAAGATGATGCTGCAGATGACAACCCTGAGTCTCAGGAGATGCTTGAGGAACAGCTGGTGAGGCTGCTTACCCGAGAAGTCATGGATCTCATCAGTAAGTGAAATTAAGCTGAGTCCCCTGGGATATTTGGGAAGTTTGCCCTGGAAAGGACAACAGGAATTTCCAAAGTGCAGTAAAACTTAACTATAATGGTCAGTATGATTTAACATAATTCTTAAAAGCCAGGTGTGAGACAATTAACCCTGCCAAAGTCTTAGGTAAAACCTAGTAAGAAATCAGTTAAAAATCTTGATAAGAGTATTTCTTCCTTCTGTTTTCTCAGCATTTAGGGCTCCATTGTTCTGGCATTGCCCCTGTAGGAGTTCAGTTCTCCTTTGGAATCTGGGTTCTCCCCTTCTGTGCCCTGGAGCCCCATATGGGACATTGTGGACAACCTGAGTGTAGAGCAGTTTTGTTGCTGGCCATTGCCAGACAGAAGGGAAAATTCCCCCTGCCGAGACAGTCTCCCTTCTCTGTGTTCCATTTCTCCAACATCATGATTTTATCAGTGTGGCTTTGAGCAGAGAGGCTCAAAGCCACACTGGAATCTCTGTGTAGAGACTACAGCTCCTCAGCCTTCTCTCTCCTTTCTTGATTGGCCTTGTTGCCTTCCGATGGTGATGTTCTCAGGTTTAGGTTTCAAATGGTTTTGCATGTTTCTGGTTCTCGGCAGTTTGGAGCAGCCCCTGTGCAGCAGGTTCCACTGTGGGAGGATGCTGCGGGTGGGGTGTTCCAGCCTACAGGCAGTGCAGTCTTTGGCTTTTAAACTGGCCTTCAGATTCTTCAGGTGCTGTGTAAGAGCTGGGGGAGCTTGGAGCAGCTGTGAGCCCATCACACTCTTAGGATAATCTTTGCATGTTCTGAAGTAGCATCTTCTGTTTCCTGCTCCTCTGACCTGCAACTGTTTTTGCAGCTGTTTGCTGTGTTTCAAAGAAAGGTGTTGAGCATAACACGGCAGTTGCTGTAGATGGAGATGGTGAGTAAATGCCTACTTTGTCTTTCCCACCTTTGGTGCATACAAGCCTTTTCCCATTTCCTCAAGCATTTCTTGAGGGCAGAGCTGGCCTTTTGCTGGAAGTTCTGGGTCAGAGGTATAGGTTTGGTAACCTTCAGCTCTGTCCTGCCCAGTGTGTCTGGGGCCACTTAAAACCTGGTCTAACCTATTAACAAATGTGCTGTGGAGTTCACAGATAGCATGTTGGGGCAGCTCATTCTTCAGGTACCAAGAAAAGGGGGATATGAACAGCCTTCCCAAGAGCTGGAGGTAGCTAGTTCAGTGCCCTTCCTGAACCACAAAGTGTGGGTGCTTTGTGCTTGGAGAGGGATGTTCTGGGGAGCTGTGCCAGCATACTGGTCCTGTGTGCTGGCTCCCAGCTTAGTTCTCATGGTGCCCCCCATGTCTTCCTCAGTCCTGGGAGGCCACACTCACAGTGTTGCCTTTGTTCTGCTCTGCAGATGATGAGGCCATGGCCACAGAGGTGACTCCTCCCGCCAGCGCAGAGCTCACCGAGCTTGGGAAGTGTCTGATGACACAAGAGGTAAGAGAGCAGGCTCTGATTTCCACCACCCTTTCTCTGTGCTCTGTGTCGTGCTTGCCTGTGGTTCAGCCAGTACAGATTGCTGGGCTGCTGGAGCATTCCCCAGTGTGAGAATCTTCTCTTGGGAACATATATGGGTTTTCTAAGGGCCTTGTTAATGGTTGCAGAAGCCACAAAGCAAACAGTGGTTGGGATCCAGTGTAATATGCAGCTACAGTGTTTTGCCCTTCTGCAGGGGAGGTCTTGGGCATTCAGCCCCCAAGGCTCTGCCTCCCTCCTGTGCTCCAGCCTTAAAAAGGAAGAACTTTATCCAGCAGATCTTTTTTTCCTGTGAAAACCTGCCAGAGCTGGCCCAGGAGCCACAGTGTTAACACAACCCACTGTGCTGTTACCTTCATTCCCATACCTCTGTCCTCCTCTGCTCTGGATGCCTCAGAAGGTTTTGTAGTGACTTGAGAGCTGCAGCTGATGAGTGCTCCAGGGCCTTTCCAGGGCTTGACCTTGGTTCCTTATGGCTGTGGTGCTCAAAATGGGTGTTTTTGAGCACCTTCAGCTGAAGCAGCAGCATACAGCATTCTCAGAAGGTAGCCCTGAGGAGCTCCTGCAGAGTCCCTGGATTGCTTCTTGGCTCCCTTCAGGTTTGAACCCTGGAGGTGGGAAATAGTTCCTCTGACTGGTTTCCCTCTCTTGACTCCGCTGCAGGATGTTTGCACAGCACTGCTGATCACTGCCTACACGTCCCTGTCCTGGAAAGACACCTTGTCCTGCCAAAGAACCACAACACAGCTTTGCTGGCCGCTGCTCAAACAGGTACCTCTGGGAGGAAGGAGGGGTTAGTTCTGGCAGGGTAGGGAAAGGAAACTCTTGAATGTGGTGCCAAGCGTGGCTGCTTCACCCCTGGGCACCTCCCTAGGGCAGACCGAGCTGCCGCAGAAAGGCAATCATGTATCAGGATCCTGCTCCCATGCTGACAGTGCCTTTTCCCCAGGTGCTTCAAGGAAACCTTCTGCCCGATGCCGTGTCCTGGTTCTTTGCAAGTGTGCTGAAGGGCTTACAGACACACGGGCAGCACAATGGCTGCATGGCAGCTCTTGTCCACCTGGCTTTCCAAATCTACGAGGCCTTGGTGAGAAATGCTGCTCTTTATCCAGATGCCAGGTTGGCTGGGGAGTGGTGGAAAGTTAATCCCATGCCTGCTTGGGGAGGGCAGATGAGTTATTGTCCCCCCAAGGAGGGCAGGGCTGTTTCTCTAGAACTCTAACAGAACTGTGTTAACCATGCTTCTCCCTGTAGCGCCCTCGCTACACTGAGCTGAAGGCAGTGATGGAGCAGATCCCAGACATTCAAAGGGACTCTTTGGAGCAGTTTGATTCAAAGCTTCTCAACCCAACACTGCAGAAGGTGGCAGACAAGCGCCGAAAGGATCATTTCAAGCGCCTCATCACAGGTTGCATTGGGGTAGGTGATATCTGGGATGAAAATGAACCTGTTTCATTTCACACCTGTACGCTGCAGAGCGATTGCATGGCCAGCCTGCTTATCTGCCTCTCCCCAGCTGCCTCCCTTCCCAGCTAAGAGACTGTTGTAGGGTGCTCTCAGTGTTTGTTGTGTCTCTCTGTCTCTCTTTAACTCGGAGGTACAGCAGGGCTGGCAGCACAGGCTGAGCAGCCCTTCCAGCAATCACTTCTCACTGAGAGGCAGGGGATACCTTGGAAAAGGGTGCCTGGGGAAACAGGATGTTAAAATGTTTGAATGAAGCTGCTAGGTGGGTGCTGGGCTCTTTTGAGGATGGTGGTGTTTGAGCCTGGTGGCACTGCATTGGCAGCTGGTGCTTACCTCAGTGTCCTGACACTTGGGAAGGACCAGGCCCAAGATGCCCCAAAATGCATACATGGAGTCTGGGCTGAGGGACTGCTCAGAATCTGGGGTCTGCCTCTGATATGCAAGCAGGCTGCCCCTGAGCTGAGTGGGGGAATGAAGGGAGTGATGACTGATGTCTGCCTGTCTGTCCTCTGCAGAAGCCCCTTGGGGAGCAGTTCCGCAAGGAGGTTCATATCCGGAACCTCCCATCACTCTTCAAAAAAGTCAAGCCATCACTGGAGCCGGATGTGCTAGAAAATGAGGATGGAGAGAGCCTCACTGCACTGTTCGAGTCCTGAGCCTGGGACACTGCAACCGTCTCCTCTCCTACCTTATATTTTGTCTCTCTCCTCATAGTAAGCACATTAGATTCTTCTCATCATCGCCTCCACAAGCATTCATCTGAATAAAGCCCCTTATGGGTCCTGTCCCATTCTCCTCCTTACACTGGGATGGGGCCTGTGGTGGCATATGAACCAGTCTATTAAGCTTTCCCTGCTTCCTTCCCCTCCACTGATTGAGCATCTTTAGGCCTCTGCTTCTCTGCAAGGTGGGAGCTGAGCCCATAGACTCCATTAGGTAAAACCTGGTCATCCTGTAGACTTGGGTGACTTTTGCTCCACCTCTTCATCCCTTGGGGTTTAGGATTTATGCAAAGGGCAGAGTAGTGCACTGTGTGGAAAGGGGTTACCCTTCTCTTCCTCTGGGTGCTAGCAGCCAGGCTTTGTAGGGAGACATCAGACACTCCTGTCATGCCTGTCAGCACTTGGCCCCAGTGGACTGGTGTTCTGATGGATCCGTTTCCCTCCAGGATCCAGCCGAGCCTTGGGCTGAGGGCTGTGTGCCAGGAAGCCTAGCAGTGCTCTAGGATCTCCCTTGAGATCAGCCTTTCTAAGGTGCAGCTGCTCTCTAGAAAGAGGCAGACATTGTCATACATATATATACATACATACATGTATATATATGATCATAGAGCTTGTTCTACCCAGAGCCAAACCGAAGGCTTTTCCTTTGTGCCAGCCTTTCTTGGACATCTCTCTCAGGGGGAGCAGGACAGTTTGGTTTTTTTAATTCTCTCTTCTTTTTACCATGCCCTGTAGACTAGAACATGGCCAGTGCAGGGTACACAAAACCTGGACCAATATCTGAAGCACCTGCAAACCAAAAGGGATCTATCTCCTTACCCTGTTGCTGTGGAGGTGACAGTAGCCTGTGTTTTTGCCCAGTCTGGTACTTCTTGGAGAATTGTACGGTGGGGCTGGCGGGGTGGGTTTATACTGCAGTTTACAGGGGGGAGTCACATCAGAAACTGGGTTTTAGGTAAGGTGAGACTCTATCAAGCCACTCCAGTCTGCAACAATGGTGGTTCTTGATATGGCAAACGATTCACTCGACCCATCCTAGTGTTAGCACAGGAGCTGGGAGGGTCTGTCCACAGCTAGCTGGCAGTTTTGCCAGCCAGGAGACAGAACAAGTGATAAACTGTGGAAGGCAGTTAAGGTGGTGTCTCCACCTGGCCAGACTGGATAGAAGACCTGGGGTTGGGAGGGATGGGAGTACAGAAAGGAAAAGCAGGCCTTGGGAATCCACTCACCTTCCTGCCCTTCCTGTGCCACCAGCACCCTCCACTTTCCTCCTGGCCTCAAATGTTTTTAACCTCCGAGCTAACATGGCTCCTGGCTCTAGCAAAGGCTGGGTGTATTTATTGTGTTGTGATATTTTTAACATTCTGTGACTTCATGCTAGACACAAGGGGGTTTTTTTAAATGGTTTTTAGAACCTTTTTTGTAGGAATGTTTAAATCCAAAGCTGTCTCTGAACTGGTTGTGTTACACCTCTGAATGTCAGTAAAGCTATTCCAGTTTCATACACATGGTGTCACGTTTCATTTTTATCCTTCTATCTATTTTGGTAAGATCTGAAGCCTTCTCTGCCCAGACTGCCTTCCCAAGGGTTGTTCAGCAATTCTTGTTCCAGCTACCAAAAAGGGAGCAACTTTGCTGGTAGTCAACATACATTATCAGGGAGAGGATGAACCACTCCAGACTACTAACGCCTGCCTGGATGTTTGTAGTGTAAGTAACTATTTTCCAGTGAAACAGGTAGAGAAAAAGTACAATTTACTACCCTAAATTCTAGTGTTGTGAGAACTGACTTAAGCAACTGGGCCACACCAGTACTCCCACCCCTTCTTTGAAGTTCCAGACACTTCACCTGCTTGTTCAGAGCAGCTTTCACAAGCCAAGACCTACACAGCGCTCACAAACACTAGTACTCGCCACTGAGATGTGTGTAAGTTCTTCCAGGTTTCCCTGGGTGGAGCTAGGCCTTTGATTATCACTTGCCCTCCACCATCCAGTTCTGCTTCCAGGTCAGCCCAGTGTACATTCAGTCACTGGAAGGGAGAACAGAGTTGTCCAGCAGCCAGAGAAATGCTCAAGGTATTTAAGAAGGGGCAGTCAGTCCTTACAGAGGATGGTTGTAAACCCCACCTTTGCACAGGGAAGGCCAGTACTGATCAGAGAATCACTGGCTGCAAAGGAATGTTAAAACCTATCTAATCCACACACCTTCCACCCTGCTCTGGGCAGGAATATCACGAGGTCTGGTTGCTCAAAGCCCAGTCCAACACTTCCAGAAATGGGGCATCCACAGCTTCTGTGGGCAACCTGTTCCAACGTTTTGCCACCACCCTCCCTGTAAAAAACATCTTACATACAATCTCAATCTACCCTCTTCTAGTTTAAAGATGTTGTCGCTTGTCCTGTCACTACAGGTCCTGGTAAGAAGTCTTTCTCCATACCCCCTTGATAATACTGAAAAGCCACAGTAAAGTCTCCTGGCAGTCTCCCCAACTCTTTCTTCACAGGAGAGGTGGCCCACCCCTCTTGACAATACAACCTTTTATCCACCACATTAACTACCCCGGAGATGGTTTGAGACACCTGCAACAGTCCTGCACTGGTACCGATGTGTTAAATCTCACTGACCTGCTGAGAAGTCCTTTACTACATTGCCATGTCAGTCCTCTTCACATACTGCATACAATCTAAAATACTTGCTGTTCATCTTTAGACCTGCAGCTGCTTTCTTTTCTGTGTATTAGTCTTAATTGTGAACAGCACAGAAGGAGACAGCTGTAAAGAAAAGCTTTTATTTTAGTGCATCTCCTCACTGAGGCTCATTACTAACAGCAAATTCAAAGAAGTGGTCCTAGGACTCTTAACAAGCCCATCTTGCCCCTCTTGCCCTTGCAAGAGGAATTGCCCCTGCAGGCAGGTGGTAGAAGCCCAGAACAACAGTGCAGGGAGATGCTTCCCAGCCTGCTCACTCCATAGGTACTGAGTCCAGCTCATTCAGGAAGCGCTGACACTTTCCCATCAGGATCTTGATGGCTTCGCTCACCAGCACATCTGGAGGCAAGACACCCGTTGACTCCACTGAAACTGCACAGAGACACAAGTCAGCACAGCCACTAGGCAGCTTCAGCCTATACCTGGCTCCAACATTTCTGTCCCTCGTCTTCCCTTACACCACACTTCCAACAAACCACACTGTCAGAGACAGAGAAGAGGTTACACTTGCAGGCAGGAAGCACACACACATTAAATCCCAAAGCAACACCAAACTGCAACTTCAGTAGCTACTCAGTGCAATATGAATGTATAAACGCTGATGATATGGCAGGTGAGGGGAAGGCAGAGCCCCTGGCTGTCTGTGCTGGCAGTCTCTGCTTGCTTGGACAAAACACAGCAGGGCGCTCTGTTCTGTGAAACACAGGGCACTCACAGATGTAATGATTCCGTACTCTTGCCAGGCGCACAAGGTTTTTCAGACTCTCATGTCGGAAAACTTCTCTGCTGAACGTGTCCAGCCGTGCATTGGCTACTCTTGCAACCTTTTTTCCTACAGGGGAAAAGATGAAACGAGATGGGTGCCTGCAGCAGATGGGCTCCTTGTGGACACAGCAGGCGCTTACCCCTCAAACATGCACTCCCCATCAGCAAAGGCAGTGAAGCCACCACTATAAAGAATTAGCATGTCCCCAAAAGGAAAACTTCAACCTGACAAAACTCATCTCTTGAACAGTTCCAACCCAAACACAAGGCTTATATATACCCTACCCCTGGGCAGCACACAAGATGTCTTTTCCACACTCAGCTGCTGGAAAGAGCAAACTCTATGCAGGCTTATAAACAACAGCACTGGAAGCTGCAGACCTCTGAGTACAGGCACCCAATGCCTTAGTATTTCACAGAGATCTCAGTTTGTGATCCAACACGTCTGTATGTGACAACCACTGATCCATAAAACCAGCTTCAGAATAGCACAAATGGTTGCTGATCAGCAAGTCAACATTACAACATGGTTTTGTCTCTACAAGGTTTGACTCTGGTCTGTATTCGGTCTGTGCTAAAGCTTGTAAAGAACAAGGCACTGAGAGCAGGAAGAAAGTACCCTTGATACTCTGGATCTCAATGACTCCAGGGGAAAAGCACTTCTGCAACAACTCAGCTGCCTCATCCTCAATAGGCTGCAGGAGCGTAATGTCAGGAAGCAGTCGATAACTAGCTGTGGCCACAGGAGAAAACTTGGCGTGATCTTTACCTGCAAGAAGAGTTAAGCATCAAAGATGAAGGCAGGCCTCAGGGGAGCACAAGGATGCCAGGGCCCAAGTTCATGGGGGAAAGCCAGTTCTCCACCCTTCCCCTTCACACAGCTGTGCCATAGTCCAAGCACTCACATTCGTCCTCCCACTTGTTCCAGGACCCAGGACTAACCTATACCCTTGACACAGTGCATAACCACATCTATTTCCTGGCCAGGTCGTAACAGTGCAATGAGGATGTCATCATGAACAGGTCGGAAGTCAGCATCTGGAAAGAGGTCTGTCTGATTCCCCAAGGGCACCCATGTCATATGTTTACTGTACACTGCAAAGAGAAGCCACAGCATCAGCCAGTGCTGTCTCAAAACACTGACCTGGACAGGACTGGAGATGGCAAAAAGTTTAGCAAACTGAGGGTATCAGATCTGTCAGCTCACAGGGCTGAGAAAACAGACCAATTCCTGTGTCCCAAGACCAAAAAAGGGGAAAAAAAAAAAAGCATCTATTTTAGGAGAGATCTCACCTTTGTGATTGAAATACAGTTCATTAGGATCAGATGATTCCTTGGCTGCCTGAGAGTTTCGGCTACATTTTATTTTCAGCTGGAACTGCAGAGTATCAATTTCTGTGCCTTCCTCATCTCCTGGGAAGGGAAGAACAGCACGAGCCCCTATGGAATCACACTTCTGCTCAGTTTACATGACCTTGCAATATTTCTGTTGATCCAAGACTCTCACCTTGGTTTCTGTATTCAAAGAGTCGTGGGTCTGCGCGTATAGGGATGAGGCCTAAGCGATGAGCCAGAATTTCATCCTGCACAATGGATGTGTTGTTGTACACCAAGACTTTCTCTACAGCCATTGTTGGCACCTCAGGAAAATAGGAGATCGAGTCAATGTTACAGCTGAATTACACACCAACACAGCATCAAGCCAGAGTGTCCCTTGTCTCCCATAAATAACTGCTCTGCAGATTATTTTCAGTGGCATTTCTGCCAAACCAGGCTGCCCAATACCCTTACAGCCATTTCCCTGGCAGTGTTCAAGGCCAGGCTGGATGGGACTTTGAGCAACCAGTCTAATGGGCACAGTCTTAAGGTTTCTTCCAACCCAAACCATTCTGTGACCATTCTATGATTCCTTAGGTTGGTTTTCTTTAAACAGATGATCACAAGAGGTGAAAGGCAGATTGATGCACAGACACTACCAACAGCGCCCTTAGAAGCAACAAGCACTATTGCCCATGCTGCTAAAGCTCTAACTCTCTAGGCTCCTGGCACGCATGCAGCACAAACCTGTGCTTCCCTTCCAACCCCAGAAGCTGCCCGCAAGGACTGACATAAGGCAGCGCCTTCCCCGTTCCCCATCACGCAAGCGTTCCCCCCACAGCTCCGAGGCCGGCACCCCCGGGCCGCGCAGCAGCGGTACCTCGGCGAGCAGGATGCGGCGGAAGGCGTTGGCGATGGCGGCGTCGATGCCCACCATGTCGAACTCTAGCGTGTCCCCCTCCTCGCGGATCACGTCCACGCGGAACGCCTGCAGGGGCCGGGCGCGGAGGGTCACCCCGGGCACCGCGGGACACCCGCCGCCCCACCACCACCACCACGGGCACCCACCTGCTCGAAGCGCCGCTGGTCCCACGCGTCATCGTACCCGGAGTAGTTGCCGGGGAAGTCGGTGGTGTGGACCTGCGAGGAGGCAGATGGGGGGGGCCGTGAGGGGGGCCGGGGTCCCCGCAGGGCCCCGCGCCGCCCCGAACCAGCGGCTCACGTTGCGGACGCCGAACTCGCCCAGCACCACGCGGTCCCGCATCTCCTCGGTGCGCCGCTTGGCCGCCATGGCCGCCGCCCCCAGCGCGGGGCTGAGGGGGCGGTGCTCCCCGCCACGTGACTGGTCTCTGCCCGCCCATGCGTGGCTTCGCCGCTCCAGGGGAGCGCGGCGCTCCCTCGCCCGCCGACCGGCCCGGGGTCCCTGCCGCTGTCCCCGCCGGCCGCCCCGGGGTCGCTGCCGCTGTCCCTGCCGCCCTCACCCCGCCGCCCTGTCGCTCCCCCACCTCTCTGCACTCTTTCCCGTCCTGCGCCACACGCAAGATGGCGGCACCACTCACCCTCCCGACGCTCGGCCTCGCGAGAGAGTGGGCGCCTTTCCGCCGCTAACGTCACATCCGGGTGCTGCGGTGCTGGCGAGCGGTTGCGGCCGGCGCGGCGCGGGCCCGGTACCGGTACCGGTGCCATGTCCGCGGCGGGGACGGCAGCGGCGGGCGGCAGCAGGAGTGGTACCGCCGGCGATTGGGGCGGCTTCGAAGACAACATGCAGGTGGGGCCGGGCTGCGAGTGACGGGGGGTTGTGGGCCCCGCAGCGGGGGTACCGAGCAGGCGTTGACGTTGTCTGCCCCGGCGCAGGGTGGCGGCTCCGCCGTCATCGACATGGAGAACATGGACGACACTTCGGGCTCCAGCTTTGAGGACATGGGGGAGATGCACCAGCGCATGAAGGAGGAAGAAGAGGAGGAGGGCGAGGCGGGGGCCGCCGACGAGGAGGACGGGGAGTTCCTGGGCATGAAGGGACTGCGGGGCCAGCTGGGCCGGCAGGTGGCTGATCAGGTGAGCGCGGCCCCGGGCTGCCCCGGGAGGACCGTGCCCGCCCGCCTGTCCGCCCGCTATCAGCTCCCTTTTGTCCGCAGATGTGGCAGGTGGGGAAGAGGCAAGCCACCAGGGCCTTCAGCCTCTATGCCAACATCGACATCCTCCGGCCCTACTTCGATGTGGAGCCCATCCAAGTGCGAGCCAGGTAGGCAAGGCCCGGCCTGGGGGGCAGGGGGATGCTGGCTGCCCCCACAAAGACAACATGGGATGGGTTGCCACCCTTGCAGGGAGGCTCAGATGCCTGTGTCCCAGTGTCCTTAAAAGGGGGGTCCTGAGGTGGGTTGGCAGCCCAGTCACCTGTCATTCAGCATTGCTGCTCAGGGAAGAAAAAGGACTTCGGGTGCTTGGGTGCATTCTGTGGCTTCTCTTGGGTTTGAGTCACAGCTGTGTCCAAAAAGGCAAAGTTCTGTTGGGCACCATGAAGAAAGGCTCCTTCCTTCCTGTTTGTCAGTCCCATCTGCAGGTGGATCCCTAAATGTTTTCACTGAATCCCCTCCAGCAAGGTTAACCCACTGATGGTCAGGTTTTTTCCTTTAGTTGCTTTATGTGACCCTTTAGAGGGCATCTCTGTCCCACAAAAGAAACCACTGGTAATGGATGTTTGGGATCTTTCACTTTTGAAGTATTTTGTTAACCATTCTCTTGTCCTCCCTGCTCCTGATGTCATTCCCTGCTTTGCTGTGATGCAGACTGATGGAGTCCATGATTCCCGTGAAGATGATTAATTTCCCACAGGTGAGTTCCCTTTTGCTGAATCAGACTCCAAGGCCAAGTGGACATCCACATACACCTTGTAAAACTGAAGTAGGCCGTGTTATTAAGGATGTTAGTCTGTTAGGTGCTCATTTCCCCAAAAATGTTGGTAAACCCTTTCCTGTAGCAGT
The DNA here is from genome assembly GCA_002631895.1 of Agapornis roseicollis. Classification (NCBI taxonomy): domain Eukaryota; kingdom Metazoa; phylum Chordata; class Aves; order Psittaciformes; family Psittacidae; genus Agapornis; species Agapornis roseicollis. The sequence continues at coordinate 133,054 of NDXB01014110.1, forward strand.
ACCAAACCTCAGTGTGCTACCTTTAGTGCTCATACAGTTCCTGAGCTCTGGGCTTCTTATATCCCAGAGTCCTTGTCACACAGCATATTCTGCCTGGCTCCTGCCAGCCGTGACTCTGCTGTTCCTTCTCAGGTGATAAGTTTCAAACAAGGCAATTCTCGCATCACTTGTGGTGGGGAGCCTGGTATTCCAGAGCACTAACCAACTCTTCCCTGATCTGTCTCCTCCCATAGAAGATTGCAGGTGAACTGTATGGACCCCTCATGTTGGTTTTCACACTGGTGGCCATCCTTTTGCATGGGATGAAGACCTCGGACACCATCATTGTACGAGTCTCAGTGATAAGTTGTGGTTTGACTGGGCTCTGGATTGTTATAATGACACTAGAAATGGCGAGGAAACCTCTTCCATGACTGAATTAGCATCTTGCTGGAAAGCAAATTGATTTCAAGAAGAACCTGTTGGTTTGGGGATGGGAGGAAGGATGGGGAAGTCTTGATGCTCTGCTGCTGGGAGAGCAGGGCATTTGCAATGTGTCACCTTGAACTTAGAAAGGCTCTGGGACTCTCTGAGGTGGAATTTGGGTGCTGACATGCCACTTCTTTGAGTTCTCCTAATCCTGATTCTGTCTCCACAGAGGGAAGGCACACTGATGGGCACAGCCATTGGCACCTGCTTTGGTTACTGGTTGGGCGTTTCATCATTCATCTATTTCTTGGCATATCTGTGCAATGCCCAAATCACAATGGTGCAGATGCTGTCACTATTGGTATGTACAGATGGAGCTGCCCCAAGATGTGTGATATTCTAGTGCAAGCTCTTCCCAGAGAACAGGAAAAGCCCTTATAAATTGGTTGTCCCAGGTAACTGCACTGGGACAGTCTGGAATTCCAGGATGTTCTTCTGACTCTCTTCAGAATAGCACAAAGATGTAGCTTCAGAATAGCTTCAATAATAGCACAAAGAGGCAGTTCGTTTGTGCAGGTCTTCAGCTTTGCACTTCCTGATTTGAGAGCATGGTGGTACAAAACCCAGGAGTTTTCAGTTTCTCTGAAATCAGAGGCTCCTCTTTCTGTTTCCCAAGTTGCTGCAATCTCTGACATCCCTGTGAGTCTGAGAAATCATCTGGGTATGAGGTGCTCTTAAAATTATTGTGCTGGTTGACTCTTTGGCCTTGAATGAGTGGTTTGTGACACTTTGCTTTGGTGAAGCATTGCAGGAATAGGCTGCTCGTGCTCTTGATCAATGGCCCTTTGTGTAGGACTGATGCTTGTAACATGGATATTTTTGTTTTGTCAGGGCTACGGTCTTTTTGGACACTGCATCACCCTCTTTGTCACTTATAATATCCACTTCCACTCCCTCTTCTATATCTTCTGGTTGGGTGTTGGTGGACTCTCTACACTACGAATGGTAAGGGACAGGTAACGTGGGGTCCTCTTCTGGGGACAAAAAAAGGGAGGGAAATGTTGTTTGCTTTGTGTTCCTTGGGCCTGGCAATTCATTTCACAGCTAGTTATGCTGCTATGAAGAGCAGCCTGACACTCTGATGTATAAAGGTGACACTGCAACTGCAGGAGGTTTACTCCCTTACAGCTGTGGGGAGTCCTATCTGAACATCCTGTACTCCTGGTGACACCAGGCAGGGTTCACCTGCACAGAACAAAATCAGATTGCTCGGAATTTGTTAGTGCAAATGGCAAAAAAGGCTCTGAGCAGTGTTCCACTGGCTGTCACAGCTTGGCCCACCCTCCTGACTGCACTGCCAGAGCAGCTACCTAGTCGCTGACCTCCACCTCTTTTGTAGGTTGCTGTGCTGGTGTCACGTACCGTGGGGCACACCCAGCGGCTCATCCTGTGTGGGACCCTTGCTGCACTGCACATGCTTTTTCTCCTCTATCTGCACTTTGCTTATCACAAGGTGGTGGAAGGTAAGCAGGGGAGATAAAAAGACATATCCTCTGTGGGAAGAGGAGCTGCGGTTCACTCTCTCTGAGAGAAAGGATGGACAGTTTGGATCTGACGTGAGGGCATCTGTGCCAGTTTCCAACCCAGGAATGACCACCCCTAGCTTTATTAGAGAAAGCTGTCAAAGCAGGGCAGGAAGTAATTGAGGGGTAGTTTCTGTGCACTGAGTTTTGTTCTGATGCAGGATGCTTATTTTTTCTCCACAAGTGACATGTAACAGCATTGACTGTTCTTGCAGGCAGACGTCCAGTCCTTTCCTGAATCATGCTGAAGTTGGGTTGCTTTTCTCTGATCTGGAAATGTGCCTGTCCTGGTTTTGCCTGGGATAGAGTTAATTTTCTTCTTAGTAGATAGTATCATGCTGTGTTTTTGCTTTAGTCTGAGAGCAACGCTGGTAACACACCAATGTTTTTTAGTTGTTGTTAAGTAATGCTTACTCCAATCAAGGACTTTTCAGTCTCATGCTTTACCAGTGAGGAGGGGGGGAGCAGAGACAGGACACCTAATCCAAACTGCCCAAAGGGTATTCCATACTACAGCACGTCATGCCCAGCATATAAACCCGGAAGGGACCAATCGCTGCTCGGGTCGGGCTGGGTATCAGTTGATGGGTGGTGAGCAGTTGTATTGTGCATCACTTGTGTTTATTGTTTATTTTTTCCCTTTTAGTTTTATATTCTCTCCCGTTGTTATTTCCCTTATTGGTATTAGTATTGTATTGTACTTCAGTTATTAAACTGTTCTTATCTCAACCTACGGGTTTTAAATTCCTTTGAATCTCCTGCCCATCCCACCTGGGGTGGGCAAAAGGGGGGGTGACACCTTTTTTTATCACATGTTTTACAACACAGATAGCAGAAGCTGCGTTTTCCCCAGTCAGTGCTATTTACAGGCTATACATGGTTCAGGTTCCCTTTCTGTGTCACTTCTTGTTTTCTCCTAACAAAGTCTCAATCTCCTTTTAAAAAGAAAAGAAAAAGTCTTCTTCCACCCCAGCACCAGAGAGTTTCCACATCCCTAAATACACAATTCTGCAAACCTCTTCATGTCTTTAGGCAGCCAGATTTGTTGATGATATTTCAGAAAAATCTGCATAATTTGGGGTTGTAGCATAGCTTTACGAGTCCTTTTAGATGTAAATACTGTTCTTTCCTGGATCTGTTCTCACAGCAAAGGTTCTGAGCTCTGATCTGCAACTTTTCAGCAGGTGAAATAGGAGAAAATATACTCCAAGCAATTTTCTGCAAGGCACTCTATGGCTGATTATCAGTCTTGAGAGGGTAATTGACAGGGACTGGAGGACACTTACATCGGTATGTGTGTTTTCTGCCAAGCATGGGATATATTTACATTTCAATGATAAAAATTCCACATTGCACCCTAGCTGTAGCTCTTGATGTGAATCTGCTCAGGATGAAAGCAAACAATCAGTCTAAGAGCAGGATCTGTGCCGGGATGAAGTAGGGACAGGATTTTACCTATCTTCCTCAGCAGAGCAGCATCCCTGGCAGTGTCTGCAACTAAGTCAAATGGTAGGAAACTGGATCTGGCACTTAGAGTGAAAGGAAAGTAAAAGTTCCTCCTGGGAACACACAGTTTCCCTGCCCCAAGGAGAAGCTTTGTTCCACACCCTGTGTTCTCTGGACAAAGGTGTACATTCCCGTTCAGTCTTTGGGGCTAGATGTTTCCTCCCGTTACCTGCAAGTGCTTCGGATGTCCTGGGCCCTGCCACCATCAGCCACTACCTGGCCAGAGAGAAAAACAAGGAGAAACGTGCCATCTGCATCTGAACTAATTCTTGCTACTCTCCCCTTTTTCCTGTTCCCTGCAGGTATCCTGGACACATTGGAAGGACCCAACATGCCACCCTTTCAGAGAGTTGCCAGAGACATTCCAGTTGTTTCCAATGCTGTATTGAACACAACAGCCAAAGCCATTGCATTGACCCTGTAGTTTCACAGACTTGGACTTGCTTCCTTCACTACTTTTGGGGCTGCATAGGGCTATAATAACCTGCTGCCTCTTAGGAACAGGACAGAACAGCAGGAAGAAGAGTTGGTTTTGTTTCCTGGGATCTGTCCTTTGGGTTGCAGTTTTGGGCAGCTGAATGGACTGCACCTCAGAGACTGGGAAGAACTATGCTCTTCCCACAGCCAGGTCTGGGCTGTCTTGAGTAAAGAGTGGTTCTGTTGCCTGATGTTTAGCTGGGATTTCCCAGCACAGTTTGTCCCTTATCCCTCTTTCTGCTTGCTGATGTAACCCCAGGGGTATCTGCCCTGTTCCTGTCCTGAAGAGGGAAGAATTAAATTGATGTTGGTGCTGAGTGATGTTTTATGTTTGAGCAAACTTGTGTAATAGAAGAGTGGTGTTGGTGCTCAACACCTGTATCTGTCCTGTCATAGACTCAAAGCAGGATTCTTTGCAATTTTCTGTTGTCCTACTTTGAATGCTCTTTGATACATGGTCTGTCTTGGACATCTTTTCCATAGCCCAGAGGAGCAGGAACTTTAGTTTCCCTGGAGATTTTCAAGAACAGCATGATGTTTAACCACATGCTCTTCCTTGTCTTGTTCCAGATTGATCCCTCTTTTTTTTTCCCCCTTGGTCCAAGCTGCTGTCTCACCTTACTGTCCCTTCTCCCATGGATGTCAGAAATGTATCTCTCCCCATATTTTCACAGCACCTTGTGTTCTTACCACCATTCTGCCAATCTTGCTCCATGGGACAGCAGTTCTGACTGCAGGGACAGCGTGTTTGTGCATGTTTTTCTGTGGATATTTCTATTAAGGGCTAGTTCAGCCCACCCTCACGCAGCTTGTTCTCATGTCTCCCAGCCATGAGACTTTTACCTCACTGCTCTGAGCAGCATCCTGCTCCCTCAAACACACAGTCTGCTGTGTATTACCTGGCTTTTTAAGCTGGGTCTAGGCCTTATTCCTGAAAGGAGTCCTGGATGCTTTAGAGTCTCTGGCAAGCTTTTCTCTAGTGTTTCCATTAAACTAAGGGAGAAACTGGGGTGTGCAATGGTGAGAGAGTTAGCACATTCATCTCCAGCACACTGGTTCACGAAAACTCCAGTAAGGATGGGAAAGTGAAGCAGCCTAGTGTAGGCTTACTTGCACTGCAGTAACTCATAGCTGAATAGTTCAGAGGCAGCCTTCCCTCACTGCTCTAACTTGTACTGGTCCAAGAGTGGAGAGCTGTTAGCTGATAATTGGCTTTCACCTTTTCTCTGCCTGTAACTCTGGATGACTGAGGAAGTGGAGCCACCCCTTAGAAGTTTTTCCTTATGCAGATGAAGAAAAAAAAAATAGAAGGTGTTTCCCTTTCTTGTACTTACAAGTTAGCTGTGCACAAGGCAGATGGCACATCAAAACTTCACTCCTTGCTGCCTTGCTTTTATTAGCAGGAGGGGATGCAGCTGTAGTGGTATTCAGACTAGTGCCAGAGTACAATGAAAGAGGAAGACAGGGCCAGCTACTGTCCTCAGCCTGGTCATCTGCTTCAGTCAAATAAAAATGTCACTTGAGCATTTGCAGTTACAGACCTACTTTCCACTGTTGCTTATTCCTGAGTTCATGATTTGTTCCCCATTTCAAGAGCAAGAAGCTCATCTGCTAACAAACACATACATAACAGACATGTTATCTCACTCATTACCCCACTCCCTGGGAAATTTTTTTGTCTGAAGAGCACCACATAGAGCAAATTATTTGGGGGACTAATTATCTAGGCCTATGGTCTCCACATTTTTTGGACTAACTGAACTACTTTAAGCCTGTAGAATTTTTATTACTGTCAAATTTGACAAAAAGGAAGTATTAGTTTGTAATGCCTATTCTGCTATTTCCCTCTTCATATCTCCATGGGAAGTTGGTTTCTAATTCATATTTCTTGCCCTGGCAGCCTAGAATGGGTCTGTTTCTCTTGGTGCACTCTCAAAGCACAGGCAAGGAGTGAAGGAAAGCAGAAAGAGACAATTGTCACCAGAATAAGTCCAGCTGAGAAGAAAAATCATTCTGCACCAACTCCTATCACTGCTGATCTACAGACACTGGTGGAGAAGAGCTGTGCTCCCCTGCAGCACCTAGCCACTTACCTACATCAGAGGAGTAAAGCTGTGCCCTGTGTTTTCACTCAAAGCATAGGAGAGAGCAGTGAGCTCTTTGTGCTTCCCCTGTGCAGCTTGTGTGCCATGTCAGCTGGGGACAGATGACCAGGGTGACAACTCTCTCAGAAGCCATGGAGCTTGTTCTGCTCCAGTTCTTCAGGCCTGATTAATTCTCTGTGCATGAGCAGCTGGAACCTGAACTGCTCTGTGCTTCCAGAAATACCATACTCAGCTGAGAGCTTCAGCATCTCCTTTTGCTGACAGAGAGAATGCACTTTTGCAGGGAAATACATGTGTGCTGCAGTTCCAGGGAGGGTGCTGAGCATGCAGCCTTAGTAAAGTCCTTGTGGGAGGACTTCAGTGCTTACTCAAGTCCTCCAGTTATCAGGACAAGCCTTACAGCCCTATCATGCCAAACTATCTCTGCCTTTGTTTCCTGCCATGGCTCTTGCAGCAAATCCAAAACAATTTCCCCCCTCCTCCCCTGCAGCAAATCTGAAATAATTCCCCTCCCATCAGCACTCCCTTTTGAGGAAGGTTGCTGAGACTTGTGTAAGCCCCTTTTTACTAAATATGAAAAAAATCATAAAGGTGTCAGACTAGAAAGAGGAAGATAAAGTGTATATTAAAGCATTCCTGATCTCCTCTGCAGTACCTGGGAGTCTAACCCTTTGAGTTGCACTAATTGTTGCAACCTCAATGTGGTTTGGGTTACAGGCAGCCATATCTTCTCCTATTTGCATACCTTCCTGCATCTAGTCTCACTGTAGCTGCTCCTCATTCACTGTTTTTTTAAGTGTTAGTGCTTAATGACATCCGTCAAGAGAGTCAGCCATTCCTTGTGCCCCCATTAGGTAAACAATAAGCTACCTTCCTCATACCTGCTTCTTAACTGCACATGACAAGGAAGCAATATCTAGTTCTTCACAAAATACCATTGCTAAATTCCCCTCTCCATAGCCCTTAATTAGGTTTAGTGAGCCAAGAGCCAAAGCTTTGAACCATTAGCTCACGTGCCACTTTTCATAACTTATTTGAGCATAAAGCAGGGTAGGACCCTTGTCTCCTCAATGTGCTCTTGCTCCTGACAACAGGCAGTGAAGATTCCACCACTAGGGCATCCTCATCAATACTTCAAGGCCTCTGCTGTCAGCTGAAGTGGGGCACATCCCAGGGGCTCTCCTTCAAGCACCTCTCTAATAATAGCCTGTTCAATGAAGCATGGGTTAATTAGTGCCTGGAGCTAATTACAAGGTGAGACTCGGTGCAGTCTCCCAGTCGACCTGTACAGATCAGCAGCTGGTATTTTCTCAGCCACCCCCCTGCCCACTGCTCTGACACCTAGCCTCTGCCCCTCACAGCCCTGGAACACATAGGATCTGGTTCTCACCTGGACCATTTAATGTGACCTTAGAGATCAGTTGCTCATTTTTTGAAAGCCATCACCTGTAACACAACTGGATGCTCACAGCTGCTGCTCATACCCCAGTGCAGACGTGTTGCCAGGCCAGTGTTCTGTTGTGGTGTGTCTTGCAGGTACAGTATCAAGCCCATGCAGGTATGTGATTAGCTCTAGAGAACAGCAATACTCAAAAAACCCCAAAGGGCATGATGACACCTAGTGTAAGTCGGATGCTGCAGCCAGTCTTAAAGCTGACATCCAAGTCCAGCTTCTTATCTGCTGCTCTCCCTGTTATATCCAGGCCCTAACGTGCAGCCCTCAGCAAAGGTGACTTGCTCCTCCACTGAAATGGAGAACCGCTTCATGTCCCCCTCCTCTCCTATTTTTCCCCTCTCTTTCCATCCTCTCTTTTCCACCCAGGCCTGCAAACCAAGCAGCGGAGCCTGGGTTTGTCCCAGAGTTACCCGCTAGGCTGGAATTCACTTGAGCATTGCTGTATGCAGCAGCCAGATTAGTTCTGTGCTGGGAGCTGCCTACTTAGGCGGTTTAACCTAGTTTCCACATCACTGGCTTCCTTTTTCAGCTCAGTGGAGTTGAAAACGCTGGGGCCCTGCTTCCTATTTCTCTCCAAGGAAAGGATTACCTGATGAGGGGGGTAGAGGGGACAAATCCCTCTGATCTGTACCTGTAAATGAGAAAGGGGTAAGGTACATCCCTCACACCTCAGGTGGGGCTAAGGGAACAGGCTGAGTGCTGCAGGGATAAGGAAGCCTGTGGCACTTCCCCAACACGCCACCTTTCACCGGCTGCCTCCAAGCACCAGCTCTGCTTGAACCCAAGAGTGGTTCACACCAACCTCAACATCAACCCGCGGGTCCAAGCTTACACTGTAGTGGGTTTAAACATCGCCAAAGCCGGTGGAAGACTTTTGTTCCTCAGACCAAGTACGCCATGGCCCAATGCCTTTGGCGCCTTGCCCGGGCAGTAGCAGAGCAAGCAGGGAGAGCCCTTCCCAGGATCTTCTCCCGCTCTCCCTCCCCTCCTGCACCCCCTCAGCACAAGGGATGCAGCCCCGGCCGGCCTCGGCCCCGCTGTCTCCTCAAGGCTGCAGGCAGGAGCCAGCATCGCCCCTCACCGGCTTCGAGTGGTGCCGGGGCCCAAGATGGCGGCGGGGAACGCCGGTGTGGGATAGGGATCCCCATCCACCCGCCCCTCCCCGCGAGGCGGGGGCCCTGCCCGGCGGCGGACCAGCTGAAGGGCGGTGGGCGGGCCCGTAGCGGTGGCAGGCAGGAGGCGGGGCGGGGCGGGGCGGCACGGCAGGTGCGGGCGGGGAGGGGCGGGGCGAGGAGCGGAGCCGCGGGGCCGCTCAGCCCCCGCCCTGCGCTGCTGGAGCGGCGGGGCGGGGCGGGGCGGAGCGGGACGGAGCGCAACGGAGCGGAGCGGCGCCGAGCGGAACCCAGCCAGGCGGGGAGCAGAGCCCGGCTCCGGTGCGGATTAGCTCCGCCGATGGCTCCCCTGGGTCTCGCCGCCCGGGTGGAGCGGGGCGGCCCCGCGGCCGCCGGTAAGGCTGCGCGGTGACGCCCCCGGGGCCGCGGTGGGCCGGGCCGGGACTGCCCGGCGGTAGCGGCGGCGGCAGCAGCGGTGGTGTTGGCGACCGCCCCGGCCCGCAGCGCGCAGCGCGGCGCGCCCCCGGCGCCCTACCGCCGCGACGGGGCCGGCGGCTGGCGGCGGGTGGCGGGTCCCCGAGCGGGGGTAAGATGCTGCCGGGGTCCATCCAGATCTCCGGGGAGACGCTGTCGGGGGCTGAGATCCGAGACATCTGCGAAAGCCTGCGGGAGAACTCGGTGCGGCTGCTGTCATTGCGGGGCTGCCAGCTCTCCGAGAGGGACTTCGGGCATGTGTGCCGGGGGGTGGCCGAGTCCCGCTCCCTGGCCCAGCTCAACCTCAACCTGGGCATCGTCTCCAACATCAACCGCGTCAAGCAGTTGGCCGAGGCCCTCAAGACGAACCGCTCCGTCCAGTCCCTCTTGTGAGTGCGGCAGGGCGGGTACATCGCGGGGTGCCCCTGGCCCCTTCCGGGCGGGGAAGGGTCTTTTAGGGGCTCTCAGACCCGGGCTGATCCCTGGATTTAGGTCTTGTCAAAGGAAAGATGCCCTTGACGCTGTAACCCCTTGCCCTTCACCCGGCTGGGACAGAGCCGCCTTTGCCCCGCCGGCTGGGCACGGTCCTGGCTCTCTCAGTCTGAGCCTCTCCAGCGTGGCTGGCCCCGTGGTGGGGCTGCCCCTGCCCCGCTGGCATCCCCTGTACACCCCAGGGGGGATACCGTAGGGCTGAGGGTTCCCAGTGATTTTCCCCCACGTGGGGTTAGCATTTATCATCCTCCTCATTCCGTCCTCCTCTCCCCCCCCGCCAAGGTTAGTTAGCCCCGGGACGAAGGCTCCATAGTAATTTTCCCTTTTACCTGCGCAGCCTCCATGGGAGTCCCCTGACAGATGCAGGCTTGGCCCTCCTCAACCCTGCTCTCTCCATCCACCCCTCGCTGGTGGCTCTGGATCTAGGAGACTGCATGCTGGGTGATGAAGGCATCAACCTTATCTGTGGGCTCCTGCCGCCTGACGGGGCCAAGTCCGGTAAGCACCAGGGGCTGTGGGCCGCACGACCACCAGTGGAGCTTTCACACAGAGCAGATGCAGACGGCAGTAAATCCTCAGCCCTGGAGGAGGCTGGCTCTGTCGTTTGCCCGGGCTGAGGAACTGAAGCAGAAAAGCCGAGCAGCAGAGGAGCAATTCCCTTGGGGAGACATGGACTTCCTGCTGTTGATCTGCCCTGCTGACAGTTTGGAATTGAGGGCCCAACAGGTTGCTTCTTGTTCATGACAGGAGCATTTGAAACTGGAGGAGGGGGCAGCTTGGACTTTGAATTTATTATTTTGCATTTGTGTGTTGACAATGACCATAGATGAATAGATGGTGTGCCCCCTCCTCAGCACCTGCCTTTATTGTCACTGCCTGGGAGTGGTCCCTGCTTGCGGGTGCACTCCCTGAGTGTGTAGGTGCATGGGAATAACCTTAGTGCCAAAGCTCAGATCTTTGCAGGGGATGATCTTTGGTGGTCAGTGGCCAGCGGGCTAGTTAAGCTGAGAGCTGGCCTGTGCTGAGGTAACACCACCCCTCTCCTGACTCGCAAAGTGCTTTCCACAGCTCCCCAGCACTTTCTAGGTGTGTGCTTACGGTGCTACTGATGCTGTTATCTCTGCTGGCTACCCACACCCCCAGCTGCTGGCTTCAGAGCCTACTGTCCCTGTTATCTGCTCTCCAACCTGTCACCTCATGCCACCTCCTCGTCAGTCATCTCGCACACACCTTACTTGTTTCCATTCTATTTAGGGTAAGCAGGACTCTGGATGGGAGCAGAGAAATGGAGCAGTCACAGCATGGGCAAATGAAGCGCTACTGCTGAAAGCAGTGAAATATTTCACTGTTTAGTCAAATATGTCATGATGTTTGTCAAGAGTAAACCAAACCCTTTAGCCTGTCAGAGAACAGGAGACATGACCCAAAGCTGTTCTGGTTAGTCCTCCTGATACTGCCTTGGTGACCCTAAGGCTCTGGCTTGGCTTCTCTCTCTTCTCCAGGCCTCAAAGAGCTAACTCTGAGCGCCAACCCAGGTGTCACAAGCAAAGGCTGGGGGCGCCTGGCCATTGCAGTGGCTCACAGCTCCCAGCTCCGTGTGCTGAACCTGGACTACAACCCCCTAGGTAAGCTGGGGGGCCAGGGAGGAGGAGCAGGGGATGCTGCACTCCTGCCTCTCAGCATTTGTGCAGTTTGCACCAGTGGGTGGCTGGACCAAGATCTACAAAGGTGGTGGTAGAGCATCAGCAGTGGGATGGGGCAGTTTCTTGCATAGCAGTGAGTTCACCTTGACAGGTGCCTTCAAGTGTATGGAAGGCCACCCTTCCTGCCTGCTTGTGTGAGGTGGCCACATGCCCTGCAGGGAGGCACAGAAAGGAAGTTGCTGCTCCACTACCTTTGTCATCATATTTGGCTCTCCATGTGTTCCCTGTTCCTGAAGCCCTGGGGCCTGATGCTGGTTTGGCAGATGCAGTATGTCCCTGCACTCCCCCCTTCATCTTCCTGGTGGAGCAGGGAGGAGGAGGAAAGCCTGGCACTCGTTGCCATAGAAACCAACTCTCTTCAGCTCTGATGCAAGGTGGTGAGGAGGAGACCAGGCCGTGCCTCCCTGATCGCCAGTCTCTCCTCAGCCAATCTGGTCTGCAAACAGGAGCCTCCCTGCGGGGCCTGTCTGTCTGACCAGGTACCTCCTCCTGGGCAGGAAAGGCCCCAGGGTGTTACCTGGCAGCAGCCTGTTGCTTTTTCTTTCCAAGAGAAGGTGTCACAGTTGTACGGTATCTTGGCACTCGCCCGGGAATATCAGGAGAACATGCTGGAGCCTTGTCTCTTTAGCAGCATCAATCTTCAATGCTCCTGGTCCTGCTGCAGCCGCCCCCAAAGGTTGTCCCCTTTCCAGGGAGATCTTACAGAGTCCTGTCCAGCTATAACCTCCCCCTAGACTGAGGCATTCACCTCCTTATTCTGCATCTGGGATGCCTTACAGGGATTGTTAAAGGCCCTCGCATCCTTGAGTAGGAAGATATGGATCCTTGTGGAAAAAACCCGATTTCACTGTGTTACTTTGTGTTCCCCCGATAACTGGTGACTGCTCCCATTACTACCTTTACCTTGTTTCTTTTCTCAGTTAACAGCTTGCCCCCTCCCCAGCCACAGGGTAACTGAGTTTTGGAAATCAAGAGATTCCTAAATAGTCGGAGGATGTTTCCATGACAGCCCAAGGCCCATGAAGGCATGTAGTGTTACATGAGAGAAGGCAGGCGCTGCTGACAGCCCCGGTTTGCTTATCCCACAGGTGACCAGGTAGCAGGGATGCTTGCCGTTGCTGTGGCCTCCAGTCGTACCCTTGAAGTTCTGGACTTGGAGGGAACAGGACTTACCAACCAGTCAGCCCAGGTATCAGAGCACACTGTTACTCTACAGCATCACTGATGTCTCAAGGGCATAGGTCTTAGCTGTTTATAGAGGCCCCGGGACCTACATCTGCTTCCACTCCCCTTCCCAAGTCCATGGGCACCCCTTCCCTCCCTGTGTCCAGGGGTGATGTTGCTTTCCCCTGGCCCTTACAGCTACAGGAGGAGCTTGCAAGGCACAGCTCTGACCTAGGGCTCCTGGACCTCCCCCAAGTCATCAGGGAGAAACACACGACTCTTTGTAGTTTGGAGAAAGTAAGGAGTTGAGGATCAGAGCTAAAGCTTTGTGGGACAGATACAGGCCAAGGCTTGTTAGCACAGGCTCTTCTCTCAGAGTCCCAGCTCCCAGCAGGAAGAGGGGACTAGCCTATAGAGCCAGGAAATCCAGGCTCAGCTGTTCCCACAGAAAGATGGGAAGTTCTCAGGCTCTCAGAAAGCCTGGTGCAGGGAGGTCATGGCTAAGGGAAGGTTGAGGTAAGAAGAGGAGGGCTGGAGTTTGCAGGGAGACGTAGCATTGAAGCTCTTTCTGCTCAGCCTAGCTGTGTGTGCTGCTTGATAGCCTGTTTATCTCGCTGTCCATCTAGACCCTGCTGGATATGGTAGAGAATTACCCCACAGCCCTACGGACACTCATCCTGGCAGAGAACAACATCAGTCCTGAGCTACAGCAGCAGATCTCTGACCTGCTTTCAGAGGGTGAGGAAGAGGAGGAGACGGAGGCTCGTGAAGTCACAACCAGGGAGAAGAACCCCTGGATCTGTCAGAACAGTAAGAGCTCTGGGACCTGGGCTGCGGGCAGGGGCTGACAGGCAGGAATTGGGGTGTCTGGTCTTTTGTGGTAAGGCAGGTGAATGGGGTCTGTCCTTTATCCCTTGTGAACTGGCATCCAGACAGCCTCCAGGTGCAACCTTCATGTTAAGTAGCATTGGGCTGAGCTGCACTTGGAAAAGCAGCCTCCAAGGACAATGCAGCTGCTGCAAGGAGTGGCAATGGTGCCTCAGAAGCATTTCCCTGATGCTGCAGGAATGAAACCTTTGTGCAAAGTCTTAAAACTCAAGGGCAGGAGCGTAGAGGATATCAGGGGCCTTTGCCAGATATCCTAGCCAAAACTCATGTCATTCCTCATGCTTCCTGAACCTTGCTGCAATCCACACAGCATCACCTATTCCTATCTCTGCATCCTGAACATGTGAAGGATTAGCCAGGTGCCACACTCTGTTGCTTGTAACATACAAAGAGGCATATTATAGAGATAGAAGTAGCCTGTTGTGTATTCCTTGTATATATGACGCTCTGTCTTGTCATGCCTATGCCCTGATCCTGCTGGGTTTCATTTTGTGTTGGGTTTTTTACCTTTAGTTGTCCTTTCTCCCCTCCCAATTCTCTTATCAGACTAGCAGGAGACAAACCCAACCACTCCCTCAGCCTCAAAACATCTGATCCTCATTTATTAGCACCATAAAAATCCTTCTGCTAACAGCTCTGGCCAAGTTTTGGATGCAGTTTCCAGAAATTAATCCCCAAAATACTGATCCCACAGAGCAGTTTCCAGTGTGTCGGATGGGATCACTCAGAAACACAGCCACTAAAGATGGCCCTTGCCTACAGAAAAAAACTGTTTTTTCTGTTTATAAAGGCTTCTGGATGGGAAACTGGTACCCTGCTGAGTTTCTTACTTGCTATGCATGCCCATCCTCCTTGCAGCTGATTCACTTGGCATGGGGAAGAGTTCCTGGCTGGCTCTCTGTGCCACCACAGAGCCAGAGAGCTGCCTTCACCTTCCTGAGGCAGGAAGGGAAGGGCTGCACAAACCCTCCATTCATGCAGCACAGAAGGTCAAGATCTCCAGGCCTCTGCTGCCCTGAAATGGCTGCTGGCCCACGGCCTTCCCTGCTGCTGGGAAGGCAACACCATTGCCCTAGGTGGGTTTGGCTGGCTTGCAGCCTGCCAGCCCTGTCACACCTGGACACTCTCTGAATGAAAAGACAGAGGGTGAGTGCAGATTTAAAGGCCTGTGCAGGGCTGGGTAATGCATGGTGGGGTCAGCACAACCAGTGTCACCTGCAAGTGTGTGTGGGGAGTTGTAGAGCTGATGCTCCTCTCAGCAGCCAAGGTAACAAACACAGATTTCCCACCCCGGACTCTTACTGCTGTCTCTGCCTTGCCTCCTCTCCAAACATCGATTTTGTTCTGCTGCATGGCCAGAGTAGACCTAGTTACTACTTAATCTCACGGTCCTCTCAGCAGTTTGCTTCCCACCCTGCTGCACTCTAATTCCTCATCCTCACCTCTGGATCTGGAATACAGCCCAAGCAGCTCATAGTTTCCTCCCTCTCTCACCACAGATTCCAGCTCCCAGATGGTCCTGATGACGTCAGGTCTCGGTGACAGCCTCTTAGCAGAAACAGAAATGTAGCTGGGCTACCCTGTCTGCTTCTGCTGCAAGGAGCCTGGTGCCCGCGGGCAGCGTGCACCCACAGCTCCCTGCTGCCAGCGGGCTGCCCCAGCCGTCTTCTCACACATTTCACGTCCTGTTGATGCCTCTCCTGGTTCTCTGAGTGCCGGAGCCTGGCCCAAGCGAATCTCTACACACCAATCTGTGTTGTCACGCACCACATTGGCTGCTTGTGCTTGTCCAGTCGCTGCCTGTGTAGCTCACGCTGCCCTGCCTCCCCCCCCCCGTGCCCTGCTGTGCCCGCAGGGTGCAGGCTGTATTTATTCAGATGTGTATAAGAGATGTTCTTTCTATTGCTTGTACTGCTGTCGCTATGAGAGTTTTATAAAGGTCACAGACATGGCACCACTCATGGCAGTGTCCCCTCCATCACTCTGCATCCCCTGCAATGGGGCAGACACTGGTAGGTACTAGGAGCAGGCAGGAGGTGTGCGGGGCCTCGGAGCACCAGCAGCAGCCTGCCTTGCCAGTGGGCAAGGGCAGGGTCCAAGGATGTTCACCTGGCCCTGCAGGGAGGTTGGTCATAGCCTGATTTAGTAACCCACAGGCTTTTCCTCTGTCCAGCAGCAGAATATAGACCCCCTCTGCATGGAGGCTGGCACCAGAAGGCTGCCTCAGCACTGGCTTTCATTGCTCAGCCAGGTGGCTCTTGCTGGAGCTAGGTAAGGAATATCATGTTTCGAGGCTCAGATTAGGTTGGAAGATTAAATTGTGGCAGCAGCTGCTACTCAAGGGAACACGGAATAAAATCATTAATTATGGGGACAGAGAAACAAGAAACTGCCCCTGTGTTCCATACACCCAGGTCAGAAGGACACAGGCAGCATAACTCAGGAGATGAAGGAAATTTCATCACACTCCTCTGACCTCTCAGCCAGCAAAATGCTTGAAATGGGGTAGGCAGAATTTTATGAGTAACACTGAGGCTGCTCACAGCACAGTAAGCTTCACTGCAGAGGTTTTTTACTAGTCAGACCTTTACAGCCTTTCAGTATTGTGAAAATTGCCCACATTGTTTTCAGTGTTTCTCAAAGCTGCCTGGTCAAATAATCTGCCCTCTTTTTAAGCTGCAGTGAGCTTCTGAGTCAGAAGTGACACAACTGCTGCTGTGAACAATGGATTCTGGGCTGGAGGCTCGGTCTGCTCTTTGAGCTGGCAGTCTACAGTCAGACCCAAAGTTTGCAGAGCTGGATAAGATTAAAGAAGAAAATCACAGCTCATCCCCACACATTACTCCTTGCCTGGGATTGCACCTCTTCTCCAACACAGATGACCTGATTTGCACAAGCACCTGGAATCAGGCTGTTGCTGAAGTGGGCAGTCAGGGTGACCAATGAGTTCACAGCTTCCTGGAAAGCTTACAGGTCGCAGGATGACTCTTTCCTGGGAGAGCTAATGGATGGCACACACAGTTCAGCAACCCTGGGACACTGTACCATGAGAGGCTCTGCTCCCTCACATGCTCAGGATCAGTTCAGGTCTTAGCCAACAGAGAACACTGTAGCCATTGCCACCTACTTTTAAAATAGTTTATTTCTGGTCTTAAAATATACATCAGTTTGAAAATGTCAGAAAAAAACACATTAGTTACAGATTAACAGTCTGGAGTTGGGACACTGAAAGCGGGTCAGCTCAGGGCCCCAGAGCCAATACTGCCAGATGCCAGCAGGAGGGCAGAGGTCAGGCACCATGGCTGCTGGGAGAGGGCTCTGCTCCCCTTGAGGCTCCCCGTCAAGCTCTGCCAGCAGCCTAATGCTATGAAGAACGGCCTGGTGAGGCACTGGGCAGCCCTTTGCCACCCCTCCGTTTCTCTTTTAAGCCTACCTTGACCAAAGGTAGCAGAGGGAGGCTGTCTCTGCCCAGCACCGTCAGCACCAGCTGCTTCAGCAAGAGTGGGGTTGGTCCCTTGACCAGCACACCGGGAGATGGGGCAACACCTCCCCCTGAGGGAGCCAGAGGAGCTCACTCGGTGAGCATCCAAGCCCAGGTGATGTCCGTGAGGCAGGAGCTGGCAGCCAGTGCACGTACAAGCCCCCAGCAACGCTGCAGAAGAACAGAAGAAATGCAGCAGTGGAGCAGCTGATGAAAGCAAACGCAAGGACCTCACCAGCACGTTCAGGTCCGGGTAGATGAACAGCCTGCAGGCCCAGAGGAGGCTCCTGAGCTCAGCAGCAGCCTGTCTGCAAAGGTACCCTGCAAAATACTGC
This sequence comes from Agapornis roseicollis, assembly GCA_002631895.1. Classification (NCBI taxonomy): domain Eukaryota; kingdom Metazoa; phylum Chordata; class Aves; order Psittaciformes; family Psittacidae; genus Agapornis; species Agapornis roseicollis. Next base: position 150,238 of record NDXB01014110.1, read on the forward strand.
AGTGAAACACCGAGTTCCACCTCCCCGCCAGAGGGTGGCATCCAGCTCCACAACGTTGGAGGTGCGAAACAAGGCAGCCAGGGGACATAAAGCAACCTACAGAGCAGCCACAGGCGCCTGCAGCTCCCTTTCACAGGCCCTGGAGCCTCCAGGCTCGAGCTGAAGCCCTGGCTGGACGCAGCCGCAGGCTTTCTGCAGAGACAGGGGTTTCGGGAGGGGAGCAGGGCCCGAGGCAGCTCTTGGCCGCACATCTTGCTGTAAGCTATGAACAGAAGCTCCCTTCCCAGAGAGAGGGCTGCAGGCTACAGCCCAGTGAAGAGCCCTCGCTGAGTAGGATGGGAGGACAATACAAACCAACTCAAAATCCAGAAAGCAGGCTGAGGACAGCCAGTGAGTTCAAGGGGGACATGGAACAGGGAACCAGGCTACCCTGCCTTGCACCCCTCGGGGAGCCAAGAAACACCAGACAGACAAGGGCACAGGACAATATTAAAATAGGATGCCTGGGCTTTGTAAGCCCTCAAAAAAATACCTACATCTACAGACCTCTCCCCTTCCCTCCCCCCTAACAAGACACCGAGCACAGAAGACTGAGATGAAAAGTCACACATTATCACACTACACTAGGGGAAATGCACAGAGAGGCCCTATCCAGAAGGGGAGGCCCCAGAGAGGCACCAGAGCCAGCCTGGAGCCCCCCCGAGAAGGGGGTGTGCGAGGAGCCCCTGGCAAAGGGCTGCTGCTGAGCCATGAGGTAGTGTGTCTACAGGGAGNGCACCAGAGCTGGAGCCCCCCCCGAGAAGGGGGTGTGCGAGGAGCCCCTGGCAAAGGGCTGCTGCTGAGCCATGAGGTAGTGTGTCTACAGGGAGCTGCCCTCACATCCCTGCCAGCCCTGCACTGAGCCCGGTGGCATCCTTCACACCTTGATCGCCTGGAGCAAGACCTTGTTCTTGAGTCTGGAGGGGTTGTTGCAGATTGGAGGCCAGGATCAGAGGGAAGTGCAGCTCCAAGCTGAGCCTCCTCAACACACCCTCAATGCAGGCATGGGACTGGCTGCCAGCGGCTGTGTCTGTTTATGCAGGGCGGGGAGAAAGAAAAAACAATACACCCCAAAACCAAAGGCTTGAAAAGAAAAAAGCAAGCCCACCCAAGTGCAAAGCATCAGCACCGTACAAACAAAACAACAGCACAAAGAGTGGGGGAAGGTGTGAGGGACACACAAACACAGATCCCAGCGCCCAGGTGGTGCCTCCCCAAACCACCCCAGCAAACAGCAGCCATGCCCCATGCCACAGCACCAGCATCCCAGCACTGCCTCGGGGGGCCTGGATGCTGAGCCCACTGCAGGAGCCAAGCGATGGGGACCTGCAGAGGCAGATTCTGGAGAACCACCCAGAGGGCAGCTGGGGAAAACAAAACCAGCCGGAAAATGAGACACCAGAAATCCCAGCACATCCCCAGGGGCACAGAGCCATCTGCTGGGAGAGTCCTGGTACCCCACTCACAGCCCCTGGGGGCTCCCAGGGAATCAGACACCACCACACAGGCACTCTGCCCTGCTGGCACAAGTTGAAAGAGAGCAGAGCAGCTGCAGGCAACCAGCATGAGAGCACCCAGGGCCTCAGGTACCTGAGTGGGAAGAGGGAAGGAAGATGTGAGCATTAAGAGGCACAGGCACCAGGACGAGGAGTACCAAGAATGAGCTCTGGTACAGGCACCACTGTGAGGCTGTGAAGAGAGCTGTGACTGTGCCAGGGCAGTGGGTGTGCTTCTGCACACTGTGTGTGCTAGTACTGTGGGTCTGAGGTGCTGGGGAAGGTGGACTCCAGCTCTTCCAGGTAGCAAAAGAAGAGAATAAATACAAAATTTCAGAGCAGAGCCCCCCAGGAGGAGGGTACTAAAGGGGGTTCCTTCCTCAGAAGTGGAGGCATCCCACAGCTCTGCAGCGTGTGGCTGCTTCTTGCCCTGCCTCAGCTGAGAAGGTTGCCTTGCTCCTGGGCTTGCGTCAGACTGTCCTTGCGATGTAAGTGGTGGACCCCCATCCTCTTGGGGCTGCGGTGCGGCCGGCTGAAGGGAGGCTTGACCCTGATTTCTCCACTTTCTTCTTGGGCACCTCCTTGGTTGCTCTCCTTGCTTCCCTGGAGCAACATTTCTCTCTCCTCAGCTAGGCTCTCAGGCAAGCCAAGGTCTACATAGTCCTTGTGCTTCTCTAGTGAGGGGCTTCCAGGCTCAGCGGTACCTCCACCACTTTCCTGCAACAGCTTCTGAGCTTCATCCTGGGAGAAATCTGTACCATAGTCTGAGGACAAATGGCTCCTGCGGGCTCTGGACTCCGTGCTGTCCGTCTCCACACTCGAGTCCCGGCTCACAGTCCAGCTGCAGCTCTGTGCAGACTCCTCACCATCTGAATAAACTGAGGCAGCCCTACCGAGCTCCTGCATAGAGCGGCTGAACCTCTTCTGGAGCTCAGGGGCTGTGTCGCGGCTGAAAGCCGTGCGGTTCAGCAGCACCCGCTCCGAGGTGGGGGGAGCCTTGTCCACAAACATGCGCTGCCAGTTGGCCAGCAGGTCCTCCTCGGAGCTGGCGGAGCTGGCGAAGGCGCTGGGGATCTGGGGGGGGCTGCTGAACGGGCTGCTCTGGGAAGAGCCGTGAGGCCGGGCTGCTTTGGGCGACTGCTGACAGGAGCAGCTGGAGGCCGAACGGCGCCCTTCTGAGGCAGGGCTGTTGGGAAGTGTCCGCTGCCTGTCACAGCCTTCGTCCTCACTCTGCACCAGGCTGAGGGAGATGGCCTGGCGTGTAGCATATGTGCAGTTGGGCAGGGGGCTGTTCTTTGGGATCCTTACCTTGTCTTCAGAGAACTCAATCACTTTGCGACCAGGGTATATCGGATGGGGAGGTGATGGTGTAGGGTACGGGCTTAGCTTCTCAAAGGCAGGCATCTCCTCTGGCACACTTTCCACACTGCTCTGAGGCTTGCAGCCACCATTCTGCTGTTTTCCTGCATCTCCTCCCTCCTTCCCCATCTGTCCTGCACTGCTGCAGGCATCAGGAGGCATTCCGCTCATGTCCACGTGCACAAAGACGTCCTCAGCCATGGGACAGCTGCCACTGCTAGACTTGGCTGAATTCAGAACCAGAGATTCTGGTTTCTCCAAGACTCTGGCAATGACCGAGGTGGGAACAACATCAGATGGAGCCAATGTATGGGTTGCTTCTTGACCAGGGCCTGTGGACTCCTGAGTGCTGTGCAAATGCTTATTGACCATGTCCTGCAGCTCATAGGGAAGCTACGGAGAAGGAAAAGGGCATTAGAAGGGGGCTGCCATGCAAACCACATGCAAACCACTCCAAAATAACCTGCCCGCTGCAACCAACCTTCACATGTACTTTGTACTCCTTGTACACATCTTGACCCTAACAGTCACCTACCTTACCCTGAGAAAAGCATCCTTTCCAAAGCTAACCTGCCCCATGAGCGATTGTCAAGGATCTAGCTGTCACACCAGTCACGTTTCTAGGCCACGTTCACAGGCCCTGCTGTGCAAAGACAGAAAGACGGCCCATGGGCTCAGTCCCCCTAGCCTGTGAGCACAGAGACAAGGCTCAGCCAGCGCATGCTAGGAAGGGGTCTATTGATCTGTGGAAAATCAGCTGGTGGTTGCACTGAAGTGACTCAACAGCCCCCAGTGCTGGGATCCACAGTGCTCCCTGAACGCAGTTACTGCAGCTATGCTGCCTTGGCAGCCTGCCCACAGAGCAGAATCGATGCCTTCCCTTGTTCTCACCAACTCATCACACTTCCTCACTCTCCCCATTTCAGAGAGACAGGGTTTATTACCAAAGCTGCAGGACTGGGGTCTCAGCACTGCTCATTTTCCTGTAAATGGGCACTACAGCTCTCCCCATCACCTTGCCAAGCTGCCCTCGCCTCGGTCACCACATCCATGCACCACATGAAGTGGAAAGCAGAGCTCTCTCTCAGGTTCTGGCCCATCAGAGGCAGGAGGAAAGGGAGGACACTGCATGACAACAGCTGGCTGTGAGGCTGTCTGCACAGCTGCTCAACACCAACCCCCTGCCAGTGAAATCACGTGGGACACGATGCTCTGAGGGGCAGAATTCAAAGCTCCAGGGAGGGGAGACAGCTGGGAGAGAGGTCAAGGTTACCCGAGCAGTAACTGATACACTGACCTCAAGAGTGCTAATTTGAGACACAATGGGGAGGGTGACATACTGGTCACCTGCTAAGTTAAAAAAGACAAGCACATGGGTTTGCTGAGAGGAACCTAAGAAGGGATGGAGACTGGAAGTATGGCAAAGAGAGCACTGTGCTAGGGGCCTGAATGATACCTCCAACTGAAGAAGTGATGCTACTAATGTGAAGGCCTGAACTCCGTCTTTGCTTATCCTGAGGGCAGGATGAGCTGAACAGACTCCAGGAGGGGGAGTATGATTTGGTACCAACTTCTCCCACTCAGGCCCAAAAGACACCCTTATGCTGCCTCCCACATTTCTCCTAAGAGTAAGAAGGGAAGCCAGGCCAGACTATTGCAGCTCAACTCCTTATCAGGCATGTGCACCTTCCATGTGGACACGTGAAGAAGAGAAGAGGACACAGCAGGGTAAGAGAGCTCTGTCCTCCTGCCAGCTCCCATCAGGCACCCAGCAGGCTATCAAATTCAAGGTTATTGTGCTTTTTATAACAGCTCCTAGCTGAGCTGTGAAATGGAGCTGGTGTGAAAGAGGAGATGGCAGAGGCTCTGTGCTGCTTCTCAGTGGGAGTGGGAACAGGAGCCCTCCCCTCCCCTCTCTCTGAGGCTGAAGGAGACCAACAGCCCTGCAGAAAAGGCTGAAGCAAGCAAGATGCAGGCAGAACCATGAGCCCTTGTTCCCCACCTCAGCAGGACTGCTACTCACATCAGCAAACTTGTGGTTCCTGAAGTGGGACTTGTTACACTTCAGCAACTGAACTGCAAGGTTACAGTCCTGTCGATAGCGCTCCTGCAAGAAGAGCATAGGTGTGTAACAGTGTTAGACTGGACCCATCTCTTACCCCAAAATGCACCAGCTGGTCAGATGTTGCTTGCACAGAAGCAGGAAGAGGTATGTGATGAATCACTCATGAGGATATCTGTCATTCCCTCTTTTCCACATCCCTTTGTATTTTCTTACAACTCAGTCAAGGTGTTCCTCTAAACTCCAGTCCTTGTTCCAGACAAATACAGTCAGTGTGTCAATACTCTCTGCCTCAGGAGATTTTAACAGTCTCCAAAAGTCCCACCAGATTTGCTATCCCATCCCAAAGCTCTCAACCATGCCTGAAGACACTGCCCTCTTGCAAACAGACAGATTGGAGGGAGTTGAGGGCAGTTAATAGAAACAAGCAGCAAACCCAGGAACTTCTCTATTAATGGTGTAGAAAAAGCATCAACTTCCTCCCAGCACTTGAGTAAATGACCCCTCTGCTGATACAGCCTGGACTCAGGTCAAACTAAACTCAGAAGAACCACTACATCAGACTTGAAGATCAGGTCTTCCTTGCTCAAACCCTCAGACCCTTTTCTGTTTGTTGGTCCCTACTGCTGTGCACAGGTTCCACACTTTCACACACAATGAAGTCACCCACATGCTTTATACTAATAGCTTTCAGCAAGAGGAAAAGCCCACACCTCACAGACTTTTGCAGACTAACACTTACATTGAGTTCCTCCAGTTTATTGATGGTGGTTTTGGCATCAAGCAATTTATTAGTGAGCTCTACAATCTCCCAGTCCAGTGTCTTGCGGTCCATCTCTGCCTTCTTAATCTGGGATGCAAGAACACCAGATGTAAATCCCCAGAAGAGAAGCACTTGACTTCACCACCCACCTCTACCCAAGCATAGCACAAAGACATGCTCAGCTGGGACACAAAAACTTCCAGACAGACAAGGGGGACAGCTACAGAGAACAGGTTGAGTTCAAACCTCCTTAACACAGTATCGCTTTCTACAGCACAACCATGTCTCCTCTTTGCCCTGGTTCACACAGTGCCTGGTGGAAAACAAGTGGTTTTGAACAATCAATCCCATCCTGCCATTGGCAGCAAAGACTTCTGAGCTTGTGATACCCAGCCCTCTTCTCTGGGGCAACAGAACAAGAACACTGCCCATAAAGATTCAGCAGTCAGTGCTGAATGGACAAAAGGGGTTTTGGCAGGGTGAGGGCATCATCTTTAAAGGATTTAAGCCTTGCTCTAGTAAGAAAAAGGACCTTTATAGCTTCACCTAAAGGTCAGTTAATCCCCTCCTTAAAGCAGACAATCTTGCCTCTTTAGAGTCCCTAACAGTTGAGATGCAGGGCTGATAGAGACCCAGATGTAATAGCAGAGAGGGGTAACAGCTCAGAACAACCAAGCCATTCCCTTGTCAAGAAGTTCTTCCAACACTGCACAAGGGTCCTTGAGGCTGCGCCAATCAGGGCCCAGCTGTGCATCAGGGTGCAGCACAGCAACACAAGGGGGTCAGGTAGGACAATGCTTTCCACATATACAGTCTCTTCAGGGCACCAGCACAATGAATATAAACTCAAGAAATCCCAGTGCTAGAACCAAAATCTCACCCTGGATACAGGGAGGCAATCAGCATCTCAGCTGTTCAACTTGCCTGCTCACAGCTGGGAAGGGGAAGGAAAAGGAGCAAACAAAGCTCACAGCCATCCATATCTTGTGCAGTGCCACAGCTTATAGGCACCACTTCCCAACACGCCATGCTCCAGCTGGCTCAGAGTCAAACACTCTTCAGATGGAGCACTGCAAGCTGGGACGTGCTGCATCTGTGGGCAGCTGCTGGATACCAGGTGAGCCCTTGGCTGGACGAGGGCTGGGGCCCCTCCATCTGGGATGGTGTTTGTGGGACTGACAATGGAACCAACAGGCTGAAACATGTAAAGAGGAGAAAGAAAAAACACACAAACAAAAAGACGCAACTGCAAAAATCCAGCTTTGGCTGAGAGAGGCCTGAGAGGTGAGTGCGCCCAGCGTGTGCCAGCGGCAGCGTGGGGAGAGAGAGAGGGAGGGAGGGAGAGAAAAGAAACAGCCATGAGTGTTATGAATGCACACAACAGACATATACGCACATTGGTTCTGTTCTGACTGCCCCCATCCTCCCAGGATGACCACCCCGAGGCTGGCTGACGTGTCCCTGGCATTTTGAGAGGGACTGAAGCAACACGACGGAATACCATGCAATTATGTGTTGTGGGGAGCCAAAGCTCACATGCATGACCAAGTAGGGGCTCAGTAAATGAAGAAAATAGTTCATGACACTAGCAAGAATGGGAAATAGATAGCCAAGGCCAGAATCTCACTCTTCACCCACTGCCACATCTGTTGGCTAAAGCCAGTGACCCTCACCCCATCTGCTCCTAACACACAGGTCTCTTCCACCTCCTCTCTGTAGTTACTTAATAGGGCACCTACCAGGGCATGCAGCTTCTCCTCCAGGTCCTGGTTGGTTCTCTGGGACGCAGTGTAGCTGTTCTGCAACCTACAGAAACAAGATTGTACACATGGGAACAGATCTCAGGCACCTCCTCAAGTCCTATTCATAGCTGCCAAGCAGAACACCAACTCCACAGCTACAGGAAGACTGGTACTAAGATAACCAGCTATATTAGCTATGCCTTACGTCTGCCACATAATGGCCTTCAGGCCCCATGTTACTGGAGGCAAGATGAGGGTGGCTGGGTGAAAGGATCTTGCAGAGGAGGGTATAAATGACTTTGGAGTACTCCTCCAAGCTATGTCATGTGTCCACATGTGACCAGTGATTGGCACTGACTTTCAATTGAGATACTTTCCAGGTAAAGTGTAGCCACCAAGAGAATGGAGCATAGAAGGAGCCATTAGTGGCTCCTTTCACGCATATTGAGTAGCCATCCAAGCTGGATCCTGCCTTCCATCCAACAGATGAAGAATTCCCTGTCCCTCACACTGGCAGCATTCCTACACTGTACCCAGGAGAAAGTAATGGCTGCAGGGCCTTTAACTCCCCCACAATCTAGGAGTGTACGTTTCTGAGGATGCAGCATGATTTTGATTCACAGAACAGGGCACAGCCTGCTCACGCCAGCTGAGCAAGTCCTTGGTGGGAGGGATCTCTCCAATTCTGACTCTCTTGCTTTCTTCTTCATACCTACGGAATTTGTCCTTGAATTTTTCCAGCTCCTCACGGTTCTGGCCCAGCTCCATCTCCAGGTAGTCCTGACCAGACTCCAGCTCCCTCTCCATCGCCTCCATTTTGTTAGTCACATAAGTCAGCCGGCGGCGCAGCTCCTCATTCTCATGCTGCAATAGCCTGTGGCACACAGGAACATACCACTGAGTGCACAAAGGGTACCCCACACCAGCACCTCCACCCTGCTCCTTATTTTAGGGCCCAAGACCCCACATGGGGGCCCCATGAAGTCAAGAACTGAAGAAGCAAGAGACTACAGAACATGCAGTGAGAAGTGCATCTCTATCAGGAAAGAGAGACTCAAACTCTCTTGGAACAGGGACAAAGAAGCATGTACCAGCTGGCCAGCCATGGCTCCTAACTCCCTCTCTGGTTACAGTGCTTGAATAAAGCCCACTAGCCAGATGAGCTGTGCAGCTCCTGTGTCCTTCACTAGTGAATGAAACCCCGTCAATAATTTATCACAGTCTAGGTTAGAAGAGTTGAAGGCAAAAAGAGCAAACTCATCTCCCCTGAACCTGTTCAAAAGCCCTCACCCCTTTATGTATGGTAGAAAGAGAACTCCATATAGCCTTAATCCCAGAAGCAGAGGTGGTGGGGTGCATTTACAGATGTGATCACAGCTGCCAGTCAATCCCATTCCAACACAAACTGCTTCATTCCTCCCCAGCCAGGACATGCTTCGTGGTCAGAATGATTTCCTGTTATTTTTCATTCTTTTGTGCTCAGTTGCTTGGAGAAACCCAGAAGAGCACTGCTTGCTTCTCTTTGGCAGTGCAAACCTGCTCCTCACTATGGCTTGGAGCTCAGTACTAGCAGTTTTCTGTGCCCCACATGACCACTAGTAAAGAGCTCAGTCCTCACCCTCAGTCAGCAGCAGGCTTCTGCATACTGCTTTTGGTAGCTTACACTGAAACAAGAAGGGTTAAAAAAGGCAGTCCTCTCTCCACTTACATTAAAGGCTTCATCTCCTACTTTCTTTCACACCCACCAACTCTTCTGCCTGCACCCACACTGAGGATCTCTGTTCCCCTCCTCTCCAGAGGGAGAGATATGCAAGGCAGAGATTGGCAAAGCACAGACTAGAGCTTTGCCCACATGACCCCAGGAAGGCTGAAGATCTGAGAGGAGCCTGCAGGTCCAGTCGTCTTCACTGTGCAGGTGGCACAGGGAAGGATGTGAGGAATCAGCACTCACACAGTTGTAGTATGACAGGCATAAAGGGGGAGCAGGACACTTACTTCATCCTTTCTGCATCCGTCAAGGATTCCTGCACAGGGAAGAAAACAGCTATGAGAGTCAAAGGAGGAACTGATGGCTCATAAAGGGCAGAGTCTTGGTTGCCAGACCCTTCCAGGATCTGTACATAATGCTCAGCTGTTTTATACCAAGACAGACCATGCGTTCTGGCTCAGGGTAGAAGAGCTAGACTAGAAACCACCACACAAGTTAGGCAACTTTACTCTCCCACAGTGCAATCTCAGCATCTCTTGTAATATCACCACCTTAGCTGGTATTTCAGCTTCCTCCACAACCACAGTTAGTGGGTAGCAGGAATCTAACAGCCCAGAATACACTGATGATTAAATTGTCACGACAGTAACCACAACACCCTTGACGCCCCACAAAAAGAATGAGTATCATTTGGGAGCTGAAAAATGTGCTACCATTTCCACCACCCAGATTGTGCTGTGAAAAGGGTTCCTTTCTGCAGACCTGAAACCAGCCACTGTAACTATTCTAGGACACAAGAACAAACACCAAAGGTCAGAAAAAGCTGTGAAAGAAACTGATGTTCTGGGCAAGTTCTCCAGAGACTGCTGGAGCAGGGACCTACAGAATATGGGGATACAGCACAGTGACAAGAGCACACCCCTCAGCTATTCTCACTTCTTTGTGCTCTCTGTGTTAATCCATGAGATGGAAGCTGCCTGCCAGCATGGCTGGCAGAGATTTCACTAGTATCAGAGGCAAAATATTTTCTGTGAAAGCCCAAGACCGTGACCATTGCCACAAAGCCCAAGATGCCAAAGGTTATTTTTGGTGCTTGGTACTAACTTGGCACAAACCCAAAGTGCTGCTATGCTTCAGGTTGTCCATTAAGTGTCACAGCCAGTTCTGGGCAGAGAGGCCATGTCACAGACAGTTGTGGATGAGGTTGTTGAGCTGCTAGCAATATTACAGAAGCAAACCATCCCAGTCCTGGCCTTAAAGACATCACAGGGCTGCTTCCTTCATCAATGCACACTTTAAAAGAATGATCCTGACCACTGGCATATATTCTTCTAAAGGCAAAGCATCAATCCATTCTTTTCTCACATCCTGACCCCCCATGGCAATCGGTTAATTAATGCAAAATTATCTAGCAATTACTGCCTTTGCCCCACAAAAACATACATAGCAGGTACTAGCGACCAGGCAAAAGGCTCTCACTCTCCCCAGTGGCATTATAGACTAGATGAGATCCAGGTTGGGGCTTTGGCCTTTGTGAGACCCCTGTCTGTAAGCCAGTAACCCTGGCACCTACCTTGTTTAGTGTAAGGCTGAGGGAAGGGGAGGCTTTAGATGGGGCAGGACCTTCCTCCTGACTCCAGCGTGTTGGAGTGGAGAAAGATCCCTTCTCTGAGTAGTTCGGCTCCATTGCACTCTTCTGCCCAAGTTTAGTGCACAGATGGTGTGGCTGTAGTAGCTGTGAACGAGGACTGCTTTCATCCCTTCTGCCCTCTGCACTGCTTTTCCAAAAAGATAGTGAGTGCTGCTGCCTGGAGGATGTTCCTCCCAGCCCCAGGTCTGCCAGCTGCTTCAGCTCATACTGACACAGATCTCCTACCCTCCTCTCTACAGAAAGGAGTTTTCCCTTACTGTCTTTCCTCCTAAGGACAGGTTTCTTTCTTAGTCTGGAAGCTCTCTCAGCCTCCTCAGAACGCTTTCTCTGGCATGAAGCCATTCCCAGCTCCTCACATTTAATTTCTACTTTTCTTCTGCTCAGGTGGGGGGATCTTTCAGCTACACGCTTGGTTTTAACCCCTTGGCCTTCTGGCACAGATCTTCTTGGGAGAAGGGTAAAGTTCTGGTCTTGTTCTGCTCCCCTAGTCTCTCGCAGTGAACACAAGCGGATAGGACTCAGCACCCGCTGAGTAATCTCATCCAGGAATTTGGAGAACTGCAGTTTTTCCTCCGTGATCTTCTCCCTGCGCTTGACAGAGCCAGCAGCACTGCTGCTGCTATGGTCCAGTAACTGCTTCTCCTGTTGGCTGAGGCAGAGCTGAGGATCACTGTACTTGCGTGAGCTGCGGCCACAGGAAAGCGTCTCCACTGACTGGGACTTGCGTAAGCTCTCAGGGCACGGGCATCCTGTGCTGGTCTGCTTCAGGATTCCTTTGAGAGGCAGGTGGGTAGAGGAGACCTGAAACTTCCTTGGTGTCAGGACTTCAGGAGGCTCTTTAAACATAAGTGAGCGTTCCAGGCTTCTGCTCTTGAAAGAGCAAGTGGGATGATGTCTTTCATCTTCAGGCACCACGACTGTCTCCATGCTACGGCTCACAAATCTACTGTGGTGCCCATGACTGCGGGTTGGGCACCGCCTTCCACTTTGCTGCCCCATCTTCCCACCATGAGGAAGTGCAGGCGAGACAGTCTGGCTTTTGATGTTCAACTCTGCTTTGCACCCTGTCACTTCCTTCTCACTGCTGGACTCCAGGGACCATGATGAGGAGTTCAGATTGCAAACCTCAAACCCCTCTGCCTGCTTGAGCTGTCCTGACTTACTGTAACTAAACCCTGTTTGCTGGTGCAATGGTGTTAAGCCCTTTGCCACCCGGCAAGCTGTTACCTGACTCTGTTCAGCCAAGATCACTCCATCCTGGTCATCCCGGATGATGGGTACCTCATGGCGGATTTCCCGATGCTGCGGGGGTGCCTTGCGGTAAGGCTTCTTTGATGGAGCAGTGCTTGACATCCTCCCACCTGTGTGGTTCCGAAAGCAGGTTACCTACCAACAGCAGAAAGCGCATAGAGGAGAGAGTCACAGGTGCTCCATCGAACCCTAGAAGTGACCCAGCAGGAATCTGGCTCCCCTGGAGTCCCAGAGCTGGTCCCCATGCAGGGTGCTAACAGAGCAAGGAAAGGATGTGGCTGCAATCCTTGAGCAGCAGCTGCAGGAGAGGGAGCAAAGTAAGAGGTAGCTGTGTCCTTCTCCCAGCCAGTGATAGCAGAGGGCTGGCACATCCTCTCCCCCCTCTACACACGCAGTTTGTATGTATCTGGATTATATATAGCAAACGAGAACAGACCTCACAGCAGCATATTGATTAGGCTCTTTAGGAAAGGCCTTTTCCAATATGGAAACTGCAAGCCTTTATAGGCAGCAGTGACAGCTGGAGCACTCATTATTGATCCTGTTCTGTCACTGTCAGCAGGGACCATGTGGGAGGAGACTCCAACCATTAAAAGGCCTAAACCCAGACGTTTTTGGCTTACACTGGAATCCCAATGGAACAGACCACAGGAGGCTTGTCAGAAGGAGGTACCATAACATTACAACTGCTCACTGTCGGAAAAAACAAAGACCACCCCCAAATCATAGATGGCATCGAATTAGCATGTCAAGGCCCTTGATGTTGGTACCTTAAGTCAGATTTTGCAACATGCATCAGTACCACTAGCAGAAAGACCAAATTAGTCCCTTTAACCCAGCCAGCCTGGTCATGGAGCTGATGCAGGAGCTGTAGCAGTACAACAGCAAAAAAATGGGGTAGAAGGAAAGCAGCTATTGTGTACACATGGAAGAATCTCCTTCCTTTCCACCATGTTGGGACTGCAGTGGAGGGCAGGAAGATTTACCTCCAAGCAGCCAGGATTTCAACCACCCCATTGTACACAAGACAAGAAGTCTTGGAGCTGCCAAGCAGTCCTTGCAGAGCCCAGTACCAGATATTCCCTGGTGACAATATACAGTTCATAGTTCCCCTACATTTGAGGTAAGCACCTGCTTCTATTCCCCTTTCACTTGCTGGATCCTAACACTGATCAAGCCTAGCATTTCTGCAATCCTCACTTGATCTGCAGCACTTCAAAGTGCTCATATAAACTCATATCACCCTCTCCCTGTTTCTCCAGGCAGGGCCATTTGACTCCCATTCACATACCTTCTAGACAGTTGAAGATACCACTGGCAGATACCATTGGGCCAGTGACCTAGCAGATTTCACTTGTTTTGTGTTTTGGCCAGTGGAGTTTTACATGTTAAGTGTCTCAATGGAGCCCCAAGAATTCTCTCCAATTCTTACCCCTCTTGCCTATCTGCATCTTCTTAACACTTAGATGGAGTCCTCTGGCAGGACTGTCACGTGTGAGGTATTTGCACCAAACACAAAGTGGCTCCAAGCCACAGCAGGCTTTACACTTACACTTTGCAAGCTGGCCTCCACGCTGCTAAAAACAGAAGCTCACAGAAGATTCTCACACCTTTCCAGACTCGTGCACAACTTCCTAGCACTAACACGTAAATTTCTGCACCACCAGAATGCTGGAAGTCATCCCCTCAAGGTCCCATCTCCTAAAAAGACTCACGCAGGTGAAGAGATCTGTAATACCTCAGAAAAATCACATTCAGCATCCCCAAGCAAAACAGATGGGTCTGACTTGTTAGGAATGCTGAAATTCTGAGCAGAAGCAGGTTTGTAACACTATCAAATAGGAGATCTAGGGGACTCTTCTGTCAGCTCCTTCCAGGCTAAGAACAGTAGATGCACATAGAGGTATCCCAAGCTGAAATCACAATCATATCTGTAGCCTATGAGGACCTGAGCACTTACCAGCCTGGGCTCAAATTCAAAGCCTCATGAAGCAGGGACACTCACTCAGATGCCCTGAAGAAGAGAAACAAATAGTTTAGCATACAGTAAAGCAGCTGGTTTGAAATCTCACTCTATAAATATGTTAGAAATACGGGATGTGTATAACCAAGAACAACTGTATGACCATGTCACTTCAGGTACCTGCATCAGACCTTTTGAAAGTAAATGAAATCAGCTTAGGGTAGTTCAGCCACATAGCTCAGCAAGAGCTGGAAAAGCACCTGGCAGGGACATGTCCAAGGCACTTGGGCAACTGGGACCACACAAACCCAAAATTTGTGAAGCAATAGCTTCAAGGAAACCTTGGTTCCAATAAGGACCAAACAAACTTCCCATGAAATGGGACCCTCCCAGCTACTTCTTCCTTGCTAACTGTGCAAGGATGCTAACTGTGAAGCCTTCAGCACAGAAGTTTGGTAGTGCTAACAATTACCTTACACATTCTTTTAAGTCAGTGTTTCTCACCTACAAATGAGCTGGCAATTATTAGGCTCTTGTTTGAGCCAAAACATTATGTCCTTGTGCCTACAGCTGTGATAACCCACACCTTCACTAGAGAGGAAGGCAAGCTACTCTGACTTCCAGCAAGTAGCATGCCATGTTCTACCTTGCTGCTAACAAGCCTCTCTAAACTAAGTGTCCAGCCAACCAGGGATGTGTAACACAAGTTCAGAAACAACATTCCTCTCTATTTTAAAGCCCAGGGTACTGTCCTGGTTTTGACTGGGATAGAGCTAATTTTCTTCTTAGTAGCTATATTTTGGATTTAGGATGAGAATAACACTGATAACACACCAACGTTTTAGTTGTTGCCAAGTACCACTTTCCCTGGTCAGGGACTTTTCAGCTTCCCAAACCACCACAACACTGAGTAGGATGTGGGGCACAAGAAGTTGGGAGGGGACCCAAGACAGCTGACCCCAACTGGCCAAAGGGATATTCCATACCATGATGTCATGCTTAGTATATAAACTAAGGGGAAAGCTGGCTAAGGACCACTGCTCAGAACTGGCTAGGCATTGGTCAGTGGATGGTGAGCAACTGCATTATGCATCACTTGTTTTGTATAGTGGGAAGTGAGTGAGCAGTTGTGTCATGCTTAGTTGCTGCCTGGGGTTAAACTATGACAAGCACCCATCACTACAAGAACAGGACTGGGTTGATCTGGGAGCCAGCTGTAAGAGCATAGCTCTGTGGCCATCATGCTGCCACTAGCATGAGATAGACTGCAGTGGAGCCTTCCTTTCTTCCCTGATGAGCTTCTGCTGCTGTGCTTTCTCCCTTGTCAATGGCACAAAGCCCTGGGAGGGCACAGGGTGTGCAGCAGTTGTACACATACAGGGAAAACCAGACTGAAGCTGAATAGAACAGGCAAGCAACCAGGCCCATGCAAACTCGAGCTCTGCCAAAACAAACTAAATAGGTGCCCTAGTGCTGGCCCTGCCCCAACAAGCTGTCTGGCCCTTTTCCTTACTACAATGCTATAGTCAGGTCTCGACTAGCACAGGAATAAAATCAACTTCATAACAGCACAACAGGGGAAGAAAGCAAAGAGAGGGAGAACACAGACCTCCAGGAAGGACCAGGCCAGCATAGTTTGAATCTGCTTTTCCACCAGCTCCCAGCAGGAGCTGGCTCAGCATCAGCAACATGGGCTGACAGACAAGTAGAGGCTTCCAGGAACAGCTGCACCCATGGGTCCACACATGTTCCCACTGCAGTGAGGCTCAGAACAAACATGCCAACAGCCTCCCTGTCTCTTAGCACATAGTTCCCTCAGGCCCAAACATGACTGTCCTGCTTCCTACCCCAGAGCCAGCAACTATGCTACCCTCCATGTCATCCTCACCTACCTGGAAAAGATACTGGGATTCAAAACCTACCCTCATAATCTGAAAATTTCCAGAGACACTTAAATACTCACAGTGCCTCCAGACAACTTTTCCTCAAACAAGGACTTACAGATCCAAAGTGATGATGTGTCCAAACATTTCTGGCCACTTGTTTCTGAATCAGCTTTCCACCGTCAGCATCCAGCAGCATCTGGCCAACAGCTCCTGAAACATGATAAAGGAAACTTGGTGTCAGTCACCTATCAGCACAACACATGGAAACTGCCAGGCATGCGTCAAGCAATCCACAGCCAGGTGCCAGGGCAGAAGCTGGCAGCAAACTGCTGCACCATCAGGCTACTATCTAGTGCCAGGACCATTCCGTGAAATAAGCTCATCTTCACCATGTCCCAGAAAAGGAAGGTCTTTTATCCATCTCTCCACTAAACAGGATGCCTGTGCAGATCAGTAACTAACCTCTGAAAGGCAGCTGTTTTTTCTAGATGGCTCGAGTCACTGCTTTCAACCTGCATTCCTGTACATCACCAGGAGGAGTTCAGCCTCTGTCATTCTGATCCAACCACCCTGCCACGATCACCTAGTTTTGTTCTGCAGACTTCCCTGCACTGAACAGCACAGTTAAGCCCTCCTTGCTTACCTGAACATCCTTTGCTACCACAATGATAATTCCAAGGTGGCTCAATTCACCACACCTCTGTTCAGAGAGGAGCAGACACTCTGTTCAGAACAAATTTGTTCTCCAAAGCAGAAATGGATATAGGTAATATCCACAAACAGAAAGAGGCACGAATGCTGCTCATCACACTATTCACAAGCCTCTCTCTGAAGGAGCCTGCAGTCGAGTCCACATTCTGAATACCCCGGAGAAACTCAGCTTTAGCCTGGAGCTACATCAGGCAGTAGCTCTTCAGCTATCCTAATTAGCAATGTAATACAAGAGGAAACTTAACCTCCTGGTTCTTTTTATCTGCCTTTTGCATCTCTCATCAGTAACGTTTCTTAACATTAACAGTCCTCTTCCTAGCAGGCTACAGTCTGCAGTAGGTCCAATTCTATTTTCTTCTAGCTACTACTCACTGTAGCTCCAGTCTCAGTTCTCAGTTTCTAAGCTCAGTTACAGCTTCACTGGAATGGCTCACTGAGGGCTACAAGGCTTGGACTCACACTGATCACCATCAACAATAGTCACATCTTCCAGGCAGACAGACATGAACACACAAAGGGTCAGAAGACTGCTGTGGAAACCCAGCAATTTGCTTTGTCAATGCAAAATGCTGTGGATTCCTCTACCCCCTCACAAATACAAAACACTCACAACCTCTTCACAGTGAGGAAGTGCAGCGGCAGTCACTGAGTGGACCTGCACAGGGAGTACCCAAACCTGATGCTAGCTGTATTTACCAGGAAGCATCCCTCAGTGTAAAATTCACTTGAGGGCAGCTGTGTTCTCTATGTGATAAGAGGAAAGCAAAACCTTTACCACACACTAGGAACAGATGTGGTCTAGCACAGAATTGCCTAAGACTATTTTGCACAAGGCCCACAGAACTAACAGACACTTGGCATGCATGCAAAATCCCAACACAACTTGTTAGCATCACTTTGTCTCCAGTTACAAGAAAGAGGTGCACAGTATACAAAAAAGGTACAAAAAGAAACCCTTTGAAAAAAAAGGGAAAGCACCAAAGAAGAAAAAGCAACATCTGTAGATACCTACTGTCTTCCTGACACTTGGCAAGTTCCTTGAGTCTTGAGGTAGCTAATACTTAGCTTTGGTTCCAAGATGCACACTTAAAACCAGGTTTCTGTCTACTTCCTGCTACAGAAGCTGAACATTCCCTGCAAAGAGGCAGAGGACTTGCAGAGTTTTCCTCATCATCACCTTCTCCTGCATTGCCTTTTCTGACCTTATTAAAACAGCCTGCTTACCAGTGTTCAGGGTCAGCAGTCTCCCTCAACAGATACATGGTGACTACGTTGCAGAGAATGTTTCTTATTGTGTCATCTTTCCAGCCTTTTTTTCTTAAAAGCAGCATTTCTTTAATCTTGCTTTTTATTCCGAAAGATAAATTTGTATGACAGATAAAACATACTCCATAACACAATCACAGTTATATTTGTTTCTAATGCAACACTACAGAAAGAGTCTCCAAAAAACTCCAAATGCAATACCCACATGTAAATAAAATGCTGCTACTGGCCTGTGCCATGTATCTGATCACCAAAGCTAACCCAGAATTTTCACTCTGTGTAGGCCAACCTATACTCTGAATGCACATCCTGCTTTAGGGGTCAACAACATCTTTCCACTAGCATCATGTGAAGGAAAAGCAAGAGAAGCTTGTCCAGTTGCCTTCCTGTGCTTATGAATCAGAGACAACCTCAGCCACTGTATGTCTCAAGCCAGGCTAAGTGAGAAGCTGTAAACCTGATCAAACCTAATCAGCAAGATGGATGATGCAATAAATGCATCAAGAGGTCTTGTCCAGGACAGACAAATAAAGCTGTGTGAAGTTAAAGGTAGCACCTGTAGACTGCTGGTGCCAAGTACAATGGAAATGAACTGCAAGGTTATTAAAGGACACTTTAACATTTAATGAGAGACATATTTTCATTCAGAGAAAGCATCGCAATTAGAAGTATGATCAGATCAATTCTGTTGCTGGCTACTTTGAAGCTCAAGATAAAAGGATGACAGCTCCTAGCGCAGACACATCTCACTTCTCCTTGTACATGAACACTCACGATTCAGATCTGACTAACAGCACTACAATGACTCAGATTAAAACTGAGTTTCAGGAGAATTATTACTCATTCCTGGTTTTCAATAGCAATTAACCTTGACTATTAGACAGAAACCTCTGTTCCCTGCATGGGAACAATTCCAAGAGCTATCAAGAAAAAGGGATCAGGCTAGCTGCTGAACAACAGTCCACGTAACAAGCCCTACTTAACACCTAACATATTTCCAAAGAAAATTAAATACCTAGACTCTACAGTCTTACATAGTTCTTGTTGAACGTAAATACTCTGGATATATCCCGTGTCTTTCATACGTACTGCACCCTGCAGAAATATCTCAAAAGTAATCAGAATTGTACTTTGCTTACAGTCCTGCTCCCTCCTCCCCCAATACAAAGATCCCATCTCCCTAATTCAGTTGCATTCCATATCCTTCAGTACCCATTTTATTATCTATACTCTTTGCTGCATTACTAGTAGCTTAGCTTCTCCAGCCCTTTTATAAAAGCCAGGACAGAGCAGCACTGCCCAAGAAATACTAACATTGCTAACATGTAACTGGAATAGAAGGCAACAGCTGATTGACATCTGAACAGGAACAGAGCAGGAAGCAAAGGACCCGAATCCAATCCCCAGAAAGAATGTTAATGGAGAATAAAAATACCCAGGGGAGATTTCGACCAGGAAATGAGTGCTAGCTTTCTAATGCATGTAAAGCATAGAACCACCTTTAATGGCTACATCTGTAACTGCACAAGAACTAGCACAGCAGAAGGTCATTTGCCAAGTTACCGTTAGAAATGCCAGCTACACTGGGGGCTAATGACAACTCCTAATCCAGAAATGGTGACACACCAGAAGCCTGTTTAGTTTGTTCAGGGATCCTTTCAACTCTCACAAGATGGCTTAGGCTACAAACTTCCAGAGCCTCTCCATCTTTGCACCATGTGTTACCTGTCCTTCCCCACTGTCGTCTTACCTGTATTTTTGTAAGATCTCCCATGGGAAGACTTTTGAAGTATGTTCCTCAGATATTGAAAGGGATGCATGCCAGCTCATGGAGATTTAGGGAATTCTAAACAGTTCTTAAAAGTAACTGTCTGGGCCCTGCTAGAAAAAGGAATTCTTGATACTCTAACAATATGTATCTGGCAAAAAGCTGGTAGGTAACATAAAGGAAATTTGGGAGTCATGGCCTTAAACTTAGCTCAAACACAAGCTAGGGAACAGCTACAGCAAACAAACATTTTAAAAGACGTGAAGGAGGGAGATTTCTATGGAAAATCAATATGTAGCAATCCCCAGACCTCTGTCAGATCTTGTGCTGTGCAGAAAGGGAAAAAAAGGGGGCTGAAAACATACATTACCTTCCTAGAGCATAAAATCAGAATGCATGTAATTAGGACAAGGCAGAAACAGCTTAAATTCTTTGACCACTGAGAAGTGGACCCATAACCCTAAGTATTCCCAAAGTCTCATACAACCCTAGCAACTAATATCAGCAGTCCTCTTGTTCCAGCCGTTGGTTTCAGAAGTCCTGGAAAACTGCAGTCTCCAGCTCCTCAGTGCCAGGGACTGAATGTCACCGAGCCATCCCTGTTAGCAGAGAATATAGCCATGCTAGAGAATGCTTCATTGCTGTAACCTGTGTACTTGCCTCAGTACACTCTCCAAAACACCCAGTCTGTCTGAGTCACAGCAGTGTGCAGATGGCTAACACACTATGTAGTATCTACACAGCCGGACAATGGAGCACAGCGCATTACTTACACTATTTACAGAAGACAGATGGACAAGTTGTTGCAGTGACTCAGCCTACAGTGCATCTGCAATGTTGAAGAGGAATTAAGTCCAGCCCTGATGCTTGCAGGTGCTGGCAAAAGCAAATTTCAATAAATGAAATGGCTGTTTACAGCAGCCAGCTTTATTCTGAAATGCTATCAGTGCGACCACACTTGGGGAGTAATTCACATGCCAGTTTTGTTCTCAGAGCCTTCACCAGCAAGAGGAAAACACAAGATGTATTGACTAGAGATTTATCCTTTTCAATAAGAGAAGTGACATCTGCAGTACTTCTAGTAACTTCTTCCTTGGCTATGGGTTTTGTATGTATGTGAGTCACTATTCATACTGAAACACATACAGGGGGGAGACAGTGACTGGGAAACAGCCACAAAATTGGGTGAAATTTCTTTAAAGCTCTACCTAGCTGCAGAAAAGTGCAGCTCAACCCTGCTCAGCCAGCTGAACCTTTGGAAACATTGAACAGTTGTGAAAGTTTTGAGATGCTGCTTTTGCTGCATACACAGCGTGCTAACCAGGTCTGAAGGCTCTTTTACTGGCAGGCTGAGGAGGACGTTTAAAATAACATTTCAGGAGTCTTGCATCTGTTCTAGACAAGAAAAAGCCTAATTTAAAAGGAGGAGCAATCTACTTTAATCGAACACTATGGCTATGAAGGACCAAGCTGTACAAAGGCTTGCAATGATCAGTTCACCCATCCTCCACCAACACGTACCACAACAGGCTCTTTCATTCAACGATCACATGGCTGCAGCCAAACATGACACGCTGTTCAGCAAGTAATAAAAAGGATCAGATTTTTCCCCAAGGTCTTGTCTACATATACATGGTACTAAATTAAACTGACTTAGAAAATAATGTAAAGCAGTATAATGCTCCTGGGTAAATGTTCTTAATTCAGTTTAAGAGCACTTTACATTGAATCAACTTAAGTTAAATAGATAAATACAAGACACAAACTAAATTACAGATGCCTATACAAGAATGCTGCACTAATATAATCACAGCTGCTTCTAATCTGATTAAGTTAAATCAACTTCCCTGCAATGGCAAAATCCTTACCAATATTGAAGTTAACCCTTTTTTCCCCTTTTCTGCTTCCAAAAACAGGTTTGCTGGGTTTTGTGTTTGTTTAGTTCTTTCCTTCTAGAATATCCAGTGTGACATGTCTCTCAGAATCAGTGTAAGCTAAGCACACTACACAATGTATATTAAGGTATTAAAGGTATTGACATTTGAACCTTGTGCCAACTAAACATCATCATAATGCTCAGACCAGCATAACGTTTTCTCCACTCTCCCCAAGCAAAAGGAGAAGGGTGATCACAGATCCTTGCACCATATCCTGCTTTCCGTACACCCACACAGCTTTTGCTTGCTGATGTCCAACATACCTGGAGCAGTTCGAACACTGGAAAGGCAATGTTTCCCACTTGCTCATTCCTAAGGGTATGGCTCACCAACAGCTTATCTGAGACAACTGGAGTGTGGAGTTAGAGCATGTTATCTAACTGCCCCCAGGCATGGTCTTACTACTGTCCTTCTTCCACCAAAATGTGAAGTTCACTTGCTGACTGCAGGTTAAGCACATACACAAAACAAGTCTGAGGTCACAGACTTAACATGCTACAAATTCACACTCTAAAATCCCCTCTCACCTCCTCAGTTCCCACACCATTTCCCTTTGAAACATATTTGTCAAAATTGAATTCCAGCAATTCCAAAATTACGTTGTTTTTTCTTTCATGTTGCTCTCTCAAAACACATCTGAACTGCTCCTCCTGACTATCAAGGCTTAATTTATCTCCATTCTTTTAGTACTCTTCAAGCTCACTGTAACCTCCTCACATCCACCCCACCAACACAACCATCACCCCCTCCTCACTGCCACCTTCTACTACCATCTTTGAGCTACCATATACAGAATTAACTTCCTCTTCAGTACAAGTTTTCCTTGTTCAGCATGCAAAGAAAATAGCAAGAATTCTTTGAGAGCCTCTTGCAGAGAACTAAATCCCTCATTGGCTTTCAGAAACTAAATTTTGCCACAGCTCTGAACAACAAACACAGTGAGCTGTCACTTCTGCTGAAGCAACTATGGAATCAACCAGAGTTGTAAGTCTGTTTAATTTATTATCTTTGAAAGAGCTAGTTTGAAGCCCTGATCTCAGGGCAACATGGACTGCAGGTACACACAACAGTTCAGTTGCTAAGGGAACCACACTTACATATTTTCTGGTTTACGAGATGTAAATTTCAACTCTCAAAAAGCTGGGCACATTTTCACAATAAACTGGTCTTGAGTCTCAGATTCACACTGGTAGCTTCTAGCAATTATAAGGTTATGTGGTCCCACACCAACTCTGGAATTCATGTTCACCATAAACACATGCAGTAAGAAAGGCAGGAACAATTCATATTCCATATGTAAAGAAATTGAGGCACTAGTAGGAACAAAAAAAAGCTTTGTGAACTGTTATTGCATGAAATTCCATGTTGAAGAAAAACAGCCTCAGCTGTCACAAGAAAGGAACTGAACAAAAATTCAGCAAGATGGCCTTATTTTTTGCACCTAAACCAAGAGTGAGCTGGGATAGAAAAGAGAAGGAAAGCGTGCATGAGCTAAACACCTACCTGACAGCAATTGAGTTGAATAGCCTGCAATTCTTTGTTACAAATGAACCAGCAACCCTGATCTAGTAGTAGGAGAACAATATTTGTACTATACTCAATTTTCTCTGCTGCTGGGGTTTAATCCCAGCAAGGATTGTTTTGGTTTAATTAGTTTTTCCCTAGCAGATGGTCAGATGTGAGAGGCAGAGAATGGTACAGGCTTAACTGCTGGGTGATTGTGCAGCTGCATCTGTAGCTGAACAGTTAAGCATGTCCAGGAGTCCAGCTGTAGTTTGCATGACACAGTCCATCTCTGCCATTAGCCAAATGTCAGCTTCCTCTTTTTCCAGATTATGTATCAGTCAGAGGCACTACCCTAAGGCAGGCAAACAACTAATATGCAGTCTCACCACTATTCCCTTTTTCAGACAAAACCCTCAAATCTTAATCAACTGAAAGTCCCTCTTTCTTTGGTGACAGAAGCACATTCAGAAGCATTGCCATGGAAACTCAATACATCATCTTCTGTGCTATTCATCAATTAAGAACTAGTGCAGAAATATTTTATGATCTCCACAGCACTGCATACAGACAGCAGTCAGTATAATCCAGTAAAATTACAGCCTCCAGCACTGCGTGAGGGTCATTCTTCAACCAAGCTGCCTGATGTTTGCTTCACCTACAGTGAGCAATAGCTCATAACAAGCTGGCAGGGAAAAGCAGCGTAGCACTGAGAGGAACAGTGGTATTAGAGGAATACACCTATCCACTCAAAGGGAGAAAGGGATCCACAGCTTTTTCCCAAAGCTTATTATATCCTGACACTTTCTCTACCCAAAGGTTACAAATGATGTTTTTACTGACTCCTTTGCAAAGAAGGATTCTTACCAGGCACAGATACCTCCCACTTAACCAAAGTGACAGCCACTACCTACCCTGCATTGAGTATTCCCCATCAGCTCCCACTAAGCCTCTGCACCCAGGCATGACATGGACTGGTAGAGCACACACACACACTGGCAGTAGTCATTTCAACAGGCCCCAGAGGCAGAACAAAGAAAGAAGACAGCTTTCAAAAACATGCTTTGGGCCTAGCACATTCAGAGCCTGAGCCAAGGGCACGAACAGGCACAAAACTTGCCTCAACTCTGTAAACAACAGAGCAGCATGGCTCCTGAAACAGAATGTAACCCTGGAACATCTCTCTTTTCTGTGGTGGGGCCCTGTAGTTAAACTGCCTCCGTTTGCCTCATTCGGGTTTTGTTGGTTTGTTGTGGGGGGTTGTGGTGGTGCTAAAGATTTTCTTTAATGATTCTCTTAGTCTTCAGCACCACTGAACTGCTGATTTTATTCTGAGAATTCAGTCACAGGAATACAACATGGTTTAATTCAGCTTAGGAAAAACAAACAGATCCACCCATCCACCTTTCACTGGTGACCTGTATAAAGCACGCAACTGGCTATGGCTCTTCCCTCACCTTTCACCTGGGCTCCAGTCAATTTTTTAGCAGCAGGATCCTAACCACAGCAGAGGGGACATATATCTCCAGCCCATGCCCTACAGGCTGTACATGAGGAGGCTGCCTGTCATCAGCAGACACAGGCTGCACTGCTTGTCTCTCCCATATGCTGTATTATACATCCTAGGTTCACCTTCCTCTCTTGGAAGGAGATAACCACAGATGCCCCACCTAAGACCAAGCAGGGTTGCTTTAGCTCCTCCCTCAGACACAACCCCTTCTTGCAGCAGTCAGTGCTCTCACCAGATATCTCCTTCCACATCTGTCACCAGTGTTGTTCTTCAGCCAGAGCTAATAACAGGCATAAATTGTCTCAAGGGGAAATTGCAGTGAGGACCCAGCACTTCAGTTTTACCACAAGGTCAGCTTGTCCAGACTAGCACTACATTCCCTGCCCAGCAATGCTCTTGTAAAACTGAAATGCTTAGTCTTTACCACCATTATCCTTTGGGATAGCATAAGCCTATTAATTATTCGGAGGTTAAGGCAAAACATCTCCTTTTTCAGCAGCAAAGACAAGCTCTTTACCTCCATGGGGCTTCTCCCTGTAGAAACCCCTGTAAGTAAGCCCTGTGCAGGTCCTGAGAGAGCAAGCTGGAAATGAGATACCCAAGCTGCAAGTGAAGTCACCTATCCTGAAAGGGGCTCTGACTGAGAGCAGAGAATAATCAGCTCCAGATACCCTAAAGAAAGCAAGCCATTGTGTTCAGCTACTTTTTTTTTATTGTCAAGTGTCAGACTAAACCTCTCAAAGACCTAGCAGCACACCACTCATCTAAGGGCAAAGACCACGGATGAATGCCAGTATGTAGCAGGCAGATGTTGCAAAGATAAGGTGTTTGTTCAGCAAGCTGTTCACTATGCCTTCAGCTTCATGCAGCTGCATGAGCTCAGCTCTACAGAGTCAGTGACTCTGAACTAAGGAATGTCTCAACTGGAGAAACACCGCATATGCTGCCGGCTCAAGATGCCCCAGGATCAGAGGAGTTCCAGTTTTACCGGCCAGCCGAAGCCCTGCTTTCTGCTCCGGGTCCCACCAGGGGGAGATGTAGCTACTTGGTGAGGGTTAGTGCTCTAGCCGGAGGAGCACATCTCCCTGGCACAGGCCTTAGGGAGTGGACACAGAAGCACTCAGATCTGGATTCCTGAAGGCCAGCAGGGAAGCCAAACCAAGAAACTAGTCACTTTCTCTCCGCAATATATTAAAACTCACCGACAGGAAATAATAGGCCAAGAATCAGCCCTCCTTCCTTCTTAGCTAATGTCACATCCATTTCATTCCAGCTCCCTTACTCCCTTTCCTGGCAATTAGAAAGGGACATCAGGAGAAGTATTTAATCCTGAACAAGACCTCCTATATTGAATGACAAAGCTGAAATGCCCAATTGTTATACCACTTAAATGTTCTATCATAATATTCCATATAACCCATTTTTAGACTTTCTTGTATTTTGCTGCACTTCATGCTACCACAGGGTATACTGCCCAGTGTGGCACTGCAGAACAGAGGAAGGCAAATGAAGATTCAGGAAACACACTTTCATGTCAACACCCAAGCCCGAAAGTCAGGTATGGAGACAGTGGCAACTAGTTTGAAATAAAATGCAGAGTTTACATGTAGTCAAGAGAGAAGAGAATCCAATGTGAATAATTTCCAACCACTTTGCAATGGTGAGAATCTTTTGCAACAAGTAATATTGCCCTAATCACCCATCCCTGAGATCCTACTTCGAAAAGTAATGGTGTATATCCTGCAAGACAGAGGGTGGCATGAGCCAGTCTGGTAAAAGGAACTCTGCAGCAACTGACCCAGAGACTGTGGCAACAGCTTAAAAGCAAAAACTGTGCTATAAAGCCAGAGCACTTCTGAATACCAATTCTTTCATGCCTGCTACTGTTTAAGGATGACAATAGGGAGGTCTTCTGCAAAAGACTAACTTTAATATGGAAATGACTGGCAGCTCACAGAATTTCAGGCTACTAAAAACTGCCAGAAGGGAAACTACAAGTCCCAAAGATCAAAACAAATTGGGTCATGAAGTGAACAGTCCATGACTTACTCAGCACACAGAACATGCTCTACTATTCATTCCACAAGCCTTGCCTGTGGTCTGCCCATACTGACACTGCCAAAAGTGATCATGTTTCCCTGTGTCAGGCTTACATAAAGAGGACAAGGATGGCTTGCATGACAGGGCCATAGGAAACTACTGACACTTTCTTGCAGACATCATGTCAAGGATCCC
The DNA here is from genome assembly GCA_002631895.1 of Agapornis roseicollis. Classification (NCBI taxonomy): domain Eukaryota; kingdom Metazoa; phylum Chordata; class Aves; order Psittaciformes; family Psittacidae; genus Agapornis; species Agapornis roseicollis. Next base: position 177,088 of record NDXB01014110.1, read on the forward strand.
AAAATAACGCATCTGCATCCTGCTCTGCCATCCTTCACCAAGCTTCCCACCCTCATCTCTTGAGGTGCCAGCCAGAAAATGAAGCTTTTCCAGAAGATACTGGAGCAATTCAGCTGCCCCATATATATATAAGAACATTTACACACTAACTGGGGGAAGCACTCCTGCGCAGGTTAAATCCCAGAGCCATTCCATCTCCAAGCAGCCATCTCATGCACAGTTTGGACTGAGCAGACCTTGATGGCATGAGCCACTCAATCATCTACTGATTACGGAGAGCACAGAGGCTGCAGGGAGGATGAGCCAACCTTAATTGGCCTTATCGGTGTAAATTAAACCCTACAACACACCCAAGCAAACAGCCAGTTCCTTTGGAGAAACAGGCATGACTTATTTTGCTGCAGCTATAAAGGAAACATTGCTGCTAGGACATGCCCCTGGAGTGACTGTGCCGCTTAGCTCTCCCGCTGCATTCCTGGGGTTGTTTAGCATGGACTCAGCTCCAGCCTTTCCACAAGCAAGAAGTCTGAACCCTGAATGCCATCTGCAAACACAGCCAGACCCCGCCTCCTGCATGCCTGCAGGCCATCAGGTGTGGCCAAGAATGGCATAAGCTACACACTAAACACACCTTTGATGTGGAGCTGAAAGCATGTAGCTAGAGGGCATGAACAGCACGCCGCCCGCCGATCTGCTGACTCCCAGTGCAGGAATGTAGCTGCAACCACAGGCCAAGGAAGGCAAACACATTGCATTCCTCACCAGGCAGGGAAGGAAAACAAGCAGCAAGCCCACACACCCAACACACTGACACCCGCCACGCTCTCCACACATGATAGCCCTGCCACTGCCAGGACCCCAACAACAGCTTCAGCCTCAAATTCATGTGTGGGAGACTCCTTGATTTCTCCAGGCAACTTCTTGAGCCATGGGGAAAGAGAAACAGAACAAGGCAGGAGAGTTATCAACTGGGCATGCAAGACATGGGCAGGAGGAGAGCTGCTACCAAGTTCCTGTCCACAGTCCAGCACAGGAAAAGCTCTGTGCAGTAGCCTGGGAAGGGAATTTCCCTGACTCTTCCTATAAGACAAGGAGTAAAGATAACACTGAGACTTGTTGAGCTGAGGGAGCAGAACAGAGTAAGAAGTGGACTTCAGGCATTAGGGATGCTTAGAAGGACCCAGGCCTTTTTCCATCCCCAGAAAACCACTCTACCTTAAGTCAAGCAGCTTCTCTGAGATACAGGCACTTCCTTATTACCAAAAAATCCTTTTGCAAACATTATGCACAGACACAGATCTGATCTTTGTTGTAGATCATTCTCCCCTTACAGCACTTATACCTGGTCTCTTATGTGATCAAGAGAATAGAGACTCAATGTACAAAAGACCCAGACATCAGGTAACCTCTCATCTCAGAACCTCAGTCTTCTAGAGTCACAGACTCTATGGTCTAGTCAGAAGAAAAACAATACTCCTCCTTCATGTGGCCCCTGCAAATCCCAAAGCTTTCCAGAGAACTCACAGTGCCCAAATATGAAGTTATTCTGAACGTAAAATGATGAGGACACATCAGGAGGTGATCAGCTGCAGCATTCTCAAGACCTCAAAAGGAAAGCTGTATTGTGAACCCTCCACGTTCTGCATCTGCACACACTTTGTGTAATACAACTAAATATCAACCCACTCCTAAAACCTCACTTGCCCAGTTCTAAAGGCCAACTTTGAGACTTCATAGCCAGTGTTCTTTCAGCATCAAGCAGGAAAGCCAATGCTGTCACAAGTGCTGTAGCAAGAATATATCCCACTTGAATCTACACCAATATTCAAAAGGCTGCCAAAAAAAAGGAGTTTCTATCTGCTGTGCTTCACACAGCAGGTTCTGAACTTCTGGATGTCCTAAAGGAGCAGGATTTCATGAGGCAAAAATGACAGGAAAAGTTTAACATAAATGGATATAGTAAAACACATAGCCTCTTCTACTTTCCAAGAAGCAAAGACAACACACACCTATGCTATCACTGCACAAAACAGTGTCAGCAAATTCAAAGAGCACCAGTGAAGGGCTGAAACACTGTAATCTCTGGAGAACTTGGAAGAGGAAATGTTAGTGGAGCCACAAGCTCCAGAAACATGTCAATGCATCCAGCAGGCTGCTGGAGCGGGGATGGTTTATAAGGCTATGACCCAGCTTCTCCACACCCCATACGTGTATTTCATGGCCCTCACCAAGGGGAATGGTCTGGTATCAGGCAACAAGAACAGACCAGATGAGGTCCAGTAAAGTTTTCCAAACCCATTAAAATGCAAGGTCTCAAGCCACCTACTCCCTTCTAAGGCAGTAAGGTTAAGCTCCTCCAGTACTCAGAAGAAAGCAGCATGAAAGGCCAGATTTACCAATAGATTTATATCCAAAGATATAAATAGAAGCCTGGCAGGATTTACAAAAGCACCAAACAGATTAGGTGTCTAAATCATTGCATGCAGGAGAAAGGGCTCCTCCACTTCTAACCACTCCATACCTCTCCAACCCCAGCCACCACAAGAAAACCTATTTCAGGGAGGACGGAAGCCCTGCTGCTCTACAGGCTGCCAAGGGCCATCTCTGTGTAATCCACTTTGATGGTGACAGGACTCAAACCCCAAACATCCACAAGCCCCAACAGTGCAACCTGAAATGACTGCAGCTCTCACAGAACATAGGTCTGCCTGTTTCCCAGAACAGGAGCTGCCTCTTCAGCCTCTGCTCTCCCTTCCCCCACTACATCTTTATTTTTCATAGGCTTAATACTGTTTCAAGGTACAACCCGCATCCTGCCACCGGTGGGCGGGTGAGTGGGGGAAAGGGGCCCTTTATAATTGTAGTGTTGCAATCTGCCAGCCCGGCCAGGCGGCCTGTTCCCGCCTGCACTGTATTAAATACCTTATAACTGATTACACCCCCATGGGGCATGATTAGCAGTCTTCAGAGAACAAAGTCTACTTTCATAAGAATAAGAACAGACACGTACTGCTAACCTACTACACAGCTGGGCAGGTGAGGAAACGGAGAAAAAAAGGAGGGGGGTGAGGGGGGAAAAGTTAACTGTATTGCTAACTCTGTTCTTTCCTTTCCTTCTCTATCCTAGCATTTCTGAGTTGAGATTTCCACTGCCCCGAATTGTTCCCTTCAGACCTGCTCCATAAGATTTGAGTAATGCAAGCTCACAAACAAGCTACTGCCAGTAGAAGTCAGGCAAACTCCTAACCTGGAGAGATAAGGCCCTGAGGAAAGCAGATTCTTCTCTGGGTGACAGCAATTCCTTCACACTGGTTCCCAGGAAAAGGGAAGGGTGAATTCCAACAGCAGCATCAAAAACAAGGAGGAGGGAAAGCTCGAAATACAATCTCATACCCACGCCCCTCTCTAACCTCTGTATATATCTGGAAAGTCTATGTAAGTAACAGCAAAACATCTCATTCCATCTGGAGGTTACAGCTCACCAGAATCAGGTGATTATTTTTTTCTTGTGGCAAGAGAGGAGGCAGCAAACGGGAGGAAAGCCCTCTCCATCTGAGATAGGTAATAGGGATCCCCAAACATACACAGTCCCTGTGCATTGCCGCAACAAAGAAACAGCCTGATGGAAACTTAGCCAATCTGACATGAAATGACCTACAACTCATTAGCAGGTGCTTCGAAATCTCGAATGCCCACATAAACAGCCACAAACATATGTGGTGCTATCTGGCCTCCATCTCAGCAAAGCACAGAATCAAACAGGCTGTACAGCCTTTCACCAACAGAAATAAGAAAAATGGAGGCAAATCCTAGGCTCAAACAAGCCCTTGCAGCTACTCTCCCCAAACCTGTGACAGGGAGGAGAAAAGGAAGCTCCAGGAAAACGGTCTTATTTCAGAGGGATGCTTCTGCAGCAGCTTCAACAAAATACAAAGAACTTCTAACTGTGTCATTTTGGAAACAAGTCTCCTGCTTTACCCAGAGCCCACTGGCTCATGGTACAGTCTGAAAGCACTTATGCTCCGCTGGTGCATCTAGGAGAGGGCACCTTGATGACACATTCCACCCAGATTCTTACCCAACCCACCTGAAAAAAGCCTTTGTTGATGGCAACACCAACCCCGCTAAAAATGATCTGCTTCTATCTGCTTTACTCAGCAGCTGGTCCTTCAGCAAGCACATGGGAGGTATCTAAACTGTACTGTCTAGTCTCATTTGCACAGCAAAATCTGCATATTCTCCTCATTACAGAAAGACCTGAAAGTCCCAACTGACTTTAGGCTTTGATGTACTAGGCATCAATGTAAAAGCATCGTACATTTAAGAGTTATCAAATAGATTGTGCTTCCAGGGTTTGGATAAATGGGAGGTTTCACCATAAACATAAGTCAGTCATTAGAAGCTCCAGGAGGTGATTTAAATTACCACAGCCAGCCCAAAAATAGTCTTACTTTGGGAGCTGAAGTTGCAAAGCTGTAATAAATTCAAGTGACACCGTGAAACTTTTTATAGAAGCTGAAATTAGTTCTGAAGCCCCAGATGGCCTTACATATTAATTTGATTCTGCTACCTTGGGCTAGAAAAAAGGAAACCACTCGTCACAATGTAAAAGAAAGATCACAAAACTCCTTCAGCTTCTAGAAGACAGAAATAGTCCGCTTGTATTTTGTGTGTACATACATTATAAATACAAAATATACAGAAATAATAAATACACAAATAAAACTTAAAAGATACAGTCAACAATTAATTGCTCAATCTTTCACCATGCTGGGCAGCTATCAGCCAGGCATCTGAGCAGTGCAATCCAATGCTCTCCCCTGGCTGCTGTACCCTCACAGATACCCTGCATCCACCCCCCATTCCTGGAGTAAACTGTCTCCTCCCACTGCAGAGAGGCACTCCCACTATTCTGACACCGGCATTCACCACCAGGGCAAGAGACCCTAATTTAGCCCCGCACGGGCCTTCTGCAAACTGCTAATCCCCAGTACACAGCTGGTTTTCAAATGTATGAGCATGAGCAAACCATAAACGATTTATGGCGTGTGGCAGGAAGACTCCTGGCTCCCTGTGCAGGCGGGGTTTTGGGACAAGATCGTGCTTGGACTAATGTTTATATTGCAAGTTGTCAGTCGGGTAGTAAATCACCTCTGAAGCTGCATAGTAATACAGCTCTACCCATCCAGCTGGAGCCTTGACAACACTGAATTCTGTTATAGCCATTTCAGATGCACCTGGGGACCTATTTACAAAGGCATCATCTAATCAAGGAAAAACGGATACACTTATAAGTAGACTGCAGAAATTCTGCAGACCAGCAAGGGTGATTTGCTTTCAGGAATCAATCCAACCTGGTACGAGAAGCTTCCCAAAAAATGACACTCCGCACTAACCCAAGAAGAAATTGGATTGAGTGCCTACATAAACATCTGCTATAGAGTGTATCCCTAGCAAAATACAGTCACCTGAGAAAATCCTTCTGAGCAGTTTTCATTTCATGGTATTCACATAACCATAGTGCAAACAATGCTTAGAAATTCAATTCTAAAAGTTCAAGAAATACATTCTGCATAGTTTAGTGCATGAGACACCTTCTGCTCAGAAAAACAAAACCACTTAAAGGTAGGATGTGAACTTGAAGTCCACTCTCAGGAAAGGTTACTTAAAACAATTTTAATTTTAAACAAATATTCTGTCATTTTACATTATTTTCTTCCCCCCCTCTCCCTCTTTTCCCCCTTTAAAAGGGCTGTGCACACAGGACACTGGGTATCGATCTCCCACACGTAAAAAGGAAAGGGAAGAGTTCTCCATAAGGGAAAAAATTATACATAAAAAAAAACACAAGAAAAAACAGACAGTACAACTAATTGCCATCACTTTTAAGTTATGTGAAACAGACCAGATTTCAAGTCACCTCCCGAGGGGCAGCAGCCGAGCCCTCAATAATGAACAGCAAAGCTGCAGGATGAAATCTGATTTAGGAGATAAAGAAACAAGACATCTCTGAGAGTTGTAGAAAGCCTGTGCACCCAGGTCTAAAAGCAGTTACCCTGAGTAGCATAGGCTAAAATAATGCTCAAAAATCTCACTGCCACAATGATTATCTAATTAGTAATCTCAGGAAAAGATTACATTATTTTGTTACAAATGCTGTAAGGCTGTTTATGAGCCTGAGCATAATTCTCCAATAGTTAAAGAAACTACCCCATGTGTTCCTTTTAATTTCACAACCATTCATAAATGAGTGTTACATTAATGCAGCCAGACAACCGAGACTTTAAACACAAGAGTAAGAAAATCCAGTTATGACTCCCACAGCATTGCCAAAGCCAGCTTTATCATGGAGCCAAAATACAAATACTGAACTCGAGCAAAGACACAGTAGTCACTATGGCACTTTCAGTTCTGAAATCACAAATTTAAACCAGTTCTCTCTTACCACTAGCAGCAAGCCAGACTCTCTGTGCTTGAAAACCAGCCTAACCATTGCAGGAAACCTTATTTTTCAATCCTGACCCATTTCACTTTCTCAGCACCATAAAATCTCTGTGAACATCAATAACCCCTTACTCAGCCATTATTATGCCTGCCATAAAAGGGTTACATTGTACCCTAAAGCACATGCTGTTCCTAGAACAGCCCATAGAGAGGGCACCCATACAGGGATCTCAAGGTTTGTATGACTTGCTCCTAGCTCAGAAAATCCCCCCCATGCACACTTTTTTCTTCAGTTCTCCTTGAATTTAGGAAAACCCTACAAACATACACCTTTGTACATGTGTCTCCATATCGCTGCCACTTACCTTTGTTAGCCTATTCATCAAACTGAATTTATGCCTACTTGACTAAGCAGCACTGATGATTCTCTTGATCCTCAATACAGATTGGACATGAGCACAGGACACAAACTGTGTCTTCTCAGACACTAGTGTGCTGAGGCTCACACTACGACTCACTTGAACAGCCTTAAAGCTCTTCATTTCAGCTGCCTTCTGGACTAAAGTCCACTACAAGACTGCAACGTGGAGAGGCCAAACTCCACACATTCTTTTCCTTTCTGTGGACTGGACTATCTTTCCAAGGACCCTGCTCTTCACCAGCTTAAAATCCTCAAGTACCAGGCCTAACCAAAGCAGCTGAAGTGCTTTGTGGGTTTGTGTTTTGGCTGATGGCTTTTTAACTAATGCAGTTAGCGCCAAAAAAAAGGTTAGTGGCCACCTAACAGCAAATAAGTGTGATTCAGTGCCTTGCCTCTGACATGCGCCAATACAAGGTGGTTTAAAAGATGGAGCAAAAAGCCTCAGTGGACAATTATGGAACAAACTGCCCTTTCTTCAAACCTTTACCTGTTAAGAGATTGCGTTGTGTCTAAAAAATATACCTTCTAAAGTAAGCTCTTTAGCTAAAGCAAGTCTGAACATTCCCACTCGTAAGTGCTTGATCTTTCTGAATCCCGCTCAGCTCTTAGCCTCAGTGCTATTATGTGGTAGCAAATTTCCACAGATTAGACATCATGTGAAAATACTTTAAAATCATTATTCAGTTTGATGCCTATCAGTTTCACTGAATTGCATTCACCTCAACTGAAGAATACATTCCAGCTCCTTCACCTCTGCACAGCAGTCTTCCTCAGGCTTGGCACCCAGCACTGTTGAAAAGCAGAGGAAAACTTAGCCCACCCAAGTGATGCTTATCCTGCATTCCAACCATTGCAGTGTTATTCTCACACTCCTATAGGGCCTTCCATGACATTTCCGTCCTAAGCACAGCTCACAGGACAACACTCCAGAGAGGGTGGCTCATGTCATTCCAAATACAAGCCGGCCTGCAAGCTGCTGCCCTCAACCCTCTCTGTCTGAGGATCTGAGCAGTAAGACCATACATAACCATCCTGACATGAAGAGAACAATTTCCAAGTCCTGAACAAATGGTGGGGCGAAAAAGAGAGATTAATTTAAGTCAAAAAGATTCAGGTAGGCGTTAAAAGCCAGGGAAACAAGCAAACAGCTCCTGGGAAGGTAAAGAATGGAGAGAATCTCAAAGTGCTCAGCTGCCTTGAACAAGGCAGGGCTTGACTTCCACTCTATAGCAATTTCACCATGCTACAGAATACCCAGGACAGCGGATCACACAGGAGGCCACCTCATTTTGAAGTCATAGCTTGGAATATCATTTTCATCTCTCCTCCACTGAACTTTACTAAAGCATTCAACACCACAGTATCCAGGCATCTTATAGACACTTAAGGAACTCTTCCTCAAATCACCAGTAAGATGGACATCAATTGTATACTGCAACCAAAGAATGAAGTAACAACCTGAACACACTCACACAATATATCTGTCAGAAATTAGGTACCCTACACTGCAGTTCAGAATTCTGACCACAGGTCACCCTTCCCCCTCCAACCAGCTGGAAAGGTACTTCAGTTTTTAAAAGTAACATTTTTCCTACTACAGTCACAGACTCAGCCAATCTAGATCTAAGGAAAAGCCCTCAGGTAGGGGAACTGGCAGGGAAACAGGATGGATGATTTCACGCCCTAAGGCATCAGCGCTGTTTGCACAGATTATGGACATAGCTCCTTTGCAGTCCTATGTAAAAAGGATCCTCCCCAGAGAGGATCATATTTACCTAGTTATTAGTGACTTGAAATATAAACAGCTAGCACAAATGCCACAAGCACTTACTCTTTCCATAGCTCAAGGTGTCATATGAAAAGGGGATATCTACCCAGCCAAAGTCTTCAAACAAGGAGATGAACGTACACAGCTTCAGGGCCTTAAATTTAATCTCAAGGCATCAACTAAACTGAACAGCCAAGAAATTCTGCTCTATTATGACAATTCCAGTTCCTGACAACCCAGTCAAAAAAGCAGAGATGAGTCAAAAAGCCAGATCTTCATTTCTTAGCAGGAATCCTGTTCTCAATCTGCATCACATGCAGACTCACTGAGACCCCTACATATTGTACTTCTCCCAGCAACATGAATGGCAGAGGTTTATTAACCACTACTACATTACTCTTGTCACACTGTGCTGTAAAAGCTAGACCCTTGCTAACAAGTACACAACACTGTTAATTTGTTATGATCTCCAGAACTATTTAATGGGACCATGCTATAGATGTGTCAATACACAGAAACCCCAGAGTCCAGTTTTCAGTAGACCCTCCATAAAACATAGCAGACCTCTTAAGAGGTTAGGGAGCTCATCTCCATAACTCACAAGCATCAAGCCTATTCCAAACAACTACCAAAAAATACAGTGGCATATTACTGAAACATGTTTAGTTTGCTATTTTTCAAACAGCCTGGCTTTCTTCATCTTTTTAAAAGCACTTTATATGGCACACCACAAGCTCTTTCTCCAAGACAGCACTGGCACCATTCACATCAGCATATTGACCAAAAATTATCCCATCTGACTTTACTTGTCTTGCTCTGGGACAAAAAGGGGGCTGACCTGCAAAGGACCATACTTCTTTCATAGCTGTAGTCTATTTTCCCTATATACTATGTCACATGACTGTATTTAGAGCAGATAGCAGAAGAAAGAACTCACGGCTTGAAAGCTGCAAAGCAAGTGACTTAGCAGCCAACAAACAACCTGAAACAGACTGGATAAGAATGCGAGGTCATCTTTGGTTCAGAAAGCTGGCTTGAAGAGGCAACATGTCTTGGCACATAACTCTTCCCCTTCTGACCCACTGCATTGTTAATATTAAAGATGAAGATAGCCATAGCTTGCACTTTGGAATTCTGCTGGCCCAGCTGGAATGCATTCCCATGATTTCAAGAGCACTGTGTGTCTGGGAAGGAATGGATAGCCAAAAGCTCATAATACCACAGATACGACCTGCTTGCTTAAATGCTGATTTAACATCCAGAAGCTGAAACACACTGTATGCAAAGCACTGTTGTGATACATACACTTTCTGCAGTGATTCAGTAAGTGAAGAAAAGGAGTTGTACTAAAAGTGATTTGATAAGTACTGAAAGGTATGATCAGAGGACCAGCTGCTGGGTACCAAATAGCCGCTCCTTCAAACTGGATCTCAACAGTGTGCTCAGGAGAGGACAGGAAGGCCAGCAGTACACCTGTAGCAACCATCAAGGGATCAGTTAAAATACGTGTGGAAAAAAACCAATGTGGTTGGAATAAATAATCTAACAGAACAAAGGGTCACTAGAATTACTTTGGCATTGCAATTATGGCAAGAGCAGATCATCAGAAAGGATTTCATTGGGATTCTGGCACCTCTTGTGATTACACAGACAACACAGCTACTTCAGCACAGACTTTGGACTGCTTCTCTGGGTGGCATGTGACAAGCACAGGCTTACAGCTTTAATTGAAATTCCCTCCCAGGAGCTCTAAATGTATTTTTCAGGGTCACTCCCAATTCATTGACACCCCCAGCTTCTCAATGCAGGCAACACAGGCCTACCATGATGCACAGACCACCACAGAGAAGGACACTTCTTAAGGTATGTGGTTCACATATCCTCAGAAAAAATGTACATAGTGGGATCAAAAGAATGCTGTCTGACTCAGCATCAGATCATTCTCAGTTTTCTTACCTGCTGTCTGGTGCTTCAACAAGGACCCACTGCTTCCTCTTACGTAGGCCCTTTATCTCAGTTCTTTCTCTGAATCTGTAAAACAGAGATGCATACCTCTGTAAAGCTTTTGCTGGCACAGAACTATCAACATTTGATGGATGATTCTTCTCAGTGGACAATGTCCACCTGGCATCTCTCAGATCTAGGTCATTCTCAGACTTGCCAGACTTGCACATCATCTGCACACTCTGATGCCCACCAATACAATGTCATGCCCATCTACAAATCTGTTTATTAGCATTTGATCTTTTACTCTGCTCCATGCAGTGTGCTCAAGCCTAAAGCAAGATGCAGTTCAGTATTTACTGTTTGCCTGTTTTTCTTTAGAGTCTTCTTTAGAGAGGGCCCGCTCACTAATTCTATGGCAGGAAGCATCTCTTCCACTAGAGAGGATGTCCAGGCTGGGAGAGAATTTCCCATCCCCCCCTGCCAGATTTGGCACCAGGCAAGTACTACAGCCTCCCTTCCAGTTCTGCCTCTGTCAGTGATACTCTGGTTCTTTGACACACACATGCTGGTGCAGACTTGATCCACTTTCCAGCAATGCTCCCTGCAGGGATACTGCTTTCACATCTCTCCACTACCTACCTCTCCCATCACCCAGACAAGTCATGGACCTAGCCTGGCCTGCTGTTTCCATGCCTGCTCTGCTCCACACCACAGGTCTCTCCCCCAGGAAGGAGAGCTCCCTAAAGCCCTGAAGGCCGAGGCAGTAGTACTACCAGCCTTCCCCATGGGGACGGCCCCTTCCTCAGGGCCGAGGCTGTGGCCCTACCATGCTCCCGCACCCGGCCAACAACCGCCACCCACCCGGCCGGGCTGACTGCCCCTGCCCACGGTGCGAGCCGCTCAGACTCGCAGCCCTCGAGGAACTCGACACCTCCTCCCGACCCCGACGCACACACGGGAACAAGGAGAGCCCTCCCGCTCGCAGGGAAGCCCGCCCGGGAAGGCCGCCGAGGCCGGGGGCGCGGGGGGCCCAGCCTGGGCCCGGGCTCAGTCCCGACCCGGTCGCGTTCCCCGCTCCCTGCCCCTAGGGCCCCAGCCCGGCTCTGACCCGGTCGGGCTCGGCTCCGCCCGGGGTCCCAGTGACTTTGCGGCCGGTTCTGCCCCGGTTCGGCCCCACCTCGAGCCCGCCCCAAACTTTGCCCCCGCTCGGCCAGGCCCCGCGCTCTCGCTTCAGGCCGCCATTTTGCCGCGGGGCACGCCGGGTAATCCGGCGGAATCCCCACGCCGCAACGCAACTGCGTCATCGGCCAGCACTCGAGGGGGCGGGGACAGGCGGGGCGGAGCGCGGCGCGTCTTCCCCGTCACCGCGGCAACGCGAGGAGAGGGGCGGGCCGGGGGAGAGGGGCTACGGGACGAAACCAACGGGGACAAGCGGGTGGGGGGGGAGGGTCGGGACGAGCGAACCTGAATGCCGGGGGTGGGGGGGGAGAGGAGGCGGTGCCGAGGGCATGGCACAGGGGTAGAGCGGCTAACCGGGACCCTGTGCCCTCGGGCGGGAGGCTGGCAGGGTGAGGTGTCTCCGGATGCGTTGAAGGACTCGGGGTGGCCCGCCGGCTGCTGTGCTGCCGTGCGCAGCGCTGGGGAAGGATGAAGACCCTGCCTTGTGCTTCTGGAGGCTGCAGCCTTTGGGCACCGCGCCGGCTATCTGCGAGGTTACAGAGTTGAGAGCAGACCTTGACAAGAGGCAGCTCAGCCCCTGCGTTGATGAGGATGGCAGAAAAAAGGCTGAAGGTGCATTTAGGACCCCAAAGTGATCCACCCGCTTCAGGTCTTTGCCAGCCAGGACAATTCACTGGGAGGCAGTGAAGGGAGGGTTAGCTCCTTCCCCTTGCTATGTGCCTCACCTTCTGAGAAACACGGTGGCAGACTGCGGCATATCACAGCCTGTCACTAGGGAAGGGTCCCCCGTGCGAGGAGAAGGAGGGGGAGGAGTAAATGGGAAAATCTACCTACAACCCTCAAGGAAAGCTGCTGCCTTCTTAAAGGAGAGGGGCTGAGGACAGTGTGTGCTAGTCAGAGGTGGACAAGAGCTAGTCCAACCGGGATGCAATTTGGTAATGTGCTTTGGTCTTCATTTGCAAGATCTTCCACTCTCTCGTTCTAGCCTTGGGACTTCAAGAAGTCAACACATTTTAATCTTGAAACAAACTACTCCATTTATTCCATTCTGAGTACCTCCCGCAGGTACTTTGTTGCCTCCCATGTTTGGTGCACGGACTTGCTCACCTTCTGCTCCCTTTCCCTACTATCATTTCTTTCACAAACACCTCCTGAATTGATTATTCACATGGTAAATACTGGAGCCTATTCCAGAGGGAATTCGTGTGGCTGAGAACAGTCACGATAGTATTTGGATGATATGCAGCATTTACAAAGCCTTCAGATTTGCATTCAGGTAGTACCAGCTTGCAGCACTGCAAGCTCTGCCCACATGGTCCCCTCTCTTACACAATAAAAGACAGGTGCTCAGCAGGATCCTGCTTCCATGACCTTGGGAATATTGTGCAAAAACCTCTGCTGCACATCCAGCAATTGCGTCTGCACCACACCATGTGTCAGGCAGGGATATTTCAAGATAGCCTTCGGTCCTTGTGCCCCCATAAATTCTCCAAATCCTCCCTATGCCGGAGTCAGATAACAATCAGAAGGACAGTGGCTTCAAGAATCCAGGCTGCCCATCTGCTCTGCACTTCCAGATTCTTGCTTCCATAGCACCAGCTGATGAAATTTTCATAGCTGATGAGGTTTCTCATTTCCATCAGGCCTTGCTGCCTTGGAGCCTTCACAGTTGTGGTCTGTTCAGGTTTCTGTGCATGTGCACTGACGGCAGCAATGACTGAAGTCCTTTGCTTTCTTTGGAGACCTGTCAAAGTAGGACTTCAAGCTTCTTGCAAGTCTATGTGAAATAAGCCCTGCGGGAAGGAGAGCATTTGGTTTTCAGGTAGTCTCGGCATTTACTGCTTCCATTAAACTCAACCCTTCTCAAAGTCAGATCCTAAGGCCATACAGCCAAAGGGAGACAGGAACCGAACTTGGTATGCCTGAACACCTGAGCACTGAAAAGCACTCCTTCCTCAGATCCCAAAGGCCTTGATTCCCACTCCGTCTCCACACACATCCCCCGTGCCTTTTCCTGTATCCGGTATGCTTGTGAACTGGTCTCACCACTGCCCTGAGCCCAGAGATGTGTCATGATGCGGAAGCATGACGTTAGGTTACATTATGTTCATTCATGTAACACCATTAATACCAGAGTGCTGCTCTCTGCTAGAGCCAGTTGCTTGCTAAAGCCTCTGCAGTGCAATTAACAATCACCAGGTAACCTAACACTTGACTCCCAATAATCCTTTTATTTTAAGTGGCCTCTGGCGGATGTAAAGCCCTCAGCAAACAGTCCTGGAAGTACATTTGAGATTCTCTCAAATACCAGCTGAATTTATGAGCCTTAGTGAAGAGCAGAGAGGAATCTCTCCAGAATACTTTCCAGCCGGCAGCACTTTATATAGACCCCTGTAACTGTATAAAAGGAATCCCTGGAGGGGCAGGTGCCACCCTGTGGAGGGACAAATCCCTCTAAAGTACCTATGGTCTTGTCTAGTGGAGAAGTAAATGCAGGAAATAAAGTCTCCCCACCAAAAGAAGGCAGTGGAGGGTTCGTCCTCTCAAGTTCCCCACCAACCCAGGTCAAGCAGGGAAGATGGTGGATGCTAGACCACCCTTTGGTGCCTTGGCGGCTGCCACCTGCCCAAGGGTTGCATGAAGTCCCATTTCCGCCAGCTTGGATTCCACAGTTCTGAAGAGACCTCCTCTGCCACTTCTCTGACTGAAGCTGCACAGGAAATACTCAGAGACAGGAGAGGTTCCATGGATGGGCTGAGCCCACCAAAACCAAAAACACCAAGACATTCTGAGCAGAGCTTGCACTCTGGGATATGTCAGTGCAAGAGGAGCTCAGCACATGAAACCAACAGCATCTTGGGAACAATAAGATCAGTGAAACACAGCCAGCCTGGGACAGCTGAACAAGTCTGTGGATGCAGAATTGGACAGCTAACATCCTGCCAGCATGCCTGAAGCATGCATCTACCAGAAGAACACAACCCACCAGTAAAACAGTTCCTAACAACACCCATGTAGATAATTCAGTCCATCCCATTTAGGGCTCAGGAAGACACAACCCTCAAAAAACTCATGGATTTTTTTCACAGCCAAATACTTTGCTGTCAAGATCCCCAGGCACCCGTCACAGTTGGGATGTAATTGTGCTGGGCACTGCACAGAAAGACAAGCAGACACAATATCCTGCCCTCGAGGCTCGAATCTCTGAATCTCTCTCAGAGCTTCTTTGCCAATACAGAATGGAAGACAAAGGCAGAACTGGAGAACGACAGAAATCCACTATCACAGTTCCCTGGTTTCATGACACTACAAGGTTTGAGCAGGGATGCAAATCTCACACCAGTATTTCAGGCATATGTAAAGGCATTTCCCCGCAGCCTGTTTACTTGATGAATACACTGCACATCAACATTTCCCCACTACAACTGCTGCCTGTGAGCGTTCTGTAGATTTATTTGCATGCTTATAAAAATATAGTAAAATTAACAGATATCAGTGACCCCTACTGGCCACTTCTAATAGCCATAAACCGGTGAGCAACAGGAGGCTCTCACCTCTTGCCCTGCCCCTGGCCTGCGGAGCAGGGAGCACAGAGCCTGGCAGTGGTGGATTTGTGCTCCCTGCACTCTCTTTGCATCACTCCCAGGGGAAGGCAGGAGAAATCAGGGTCTTCTGGCCTCAAGTATTTGGTTGTGGCATGCCCTTCAACTCTGCTCACTGCCAGCTCCATGCCCCGCTCACCTGGTGAACCAGCTCTTGCACTCAGGTGCCTCCAATTCTCAGCCTGTGAGGCTCCAGGGCTCTACAAAAGACTAGGTGCTGGGATGGGACCTTAGAGAGGTTATTTTGCCAGAAAAAGCCAATTCCCACTGGGATCCACACCACGGTTACCACTGCTCCCTGGGGTGAGCTCCCTGCAGTAGGAGCTGCCCCAGCACTGCGGTTTCTCCTCCCATCAGCCTCACCCAAGCCCTACCAACGCTCCCTGTAAAGCCTTTGCCCCAGCAGATGTTAAACCCAGCATGGGAGCTGCCATGCAACAGAGATGTAAAGGCAGTTGCCTTCCCATGCCAGCAGTTTATCCTGGTGAAGGAGTGGAGAGTAATGGCACAGGGTCAGTATAGCTGCTCCAATGCAAGGCAAAACTGCATGGGAAACAAAGGCTGGAGTCTGGCTTCAGCCTCAGACTGAGACTTGAGGGGCTCTGCCTCCTTCCCCTTTGTCAAAACTTGTTTAGCTTGTCATGCTAATAAAGTGTTTGAAATTAAATGAGTTAAAAGTATGTGGAGAAGAAGGGGGAGGATGTCTCACTGGAGCACAAAGGGAGGTGGTGGAGGGGTTAGGTGTGAAGCTGGCTCTCCCTGATGTGCGCAGGCAGATGGGGCTTCATCTAGTTCTGGGGCAGAGCACTCGCCTGTGTGAGGGAGGACACTGCCTGCCAGGGTGTTGGGGGTGGCACTTCACCAGGGTGCACAAATGGGGAGCAAGGATCTGATACCCAAAGCCTCGGAGGGCAGAGCAGGGGCTCGCAGGCTCTGTCAGGCAGAGGCACGTGGCTGTGTGATCCTGAGGAGCCCTCCTGCGTGCCTAGCGCGTGCCTCCAGCTCAGAGACCTTTTGTGTGTGTGAAATCTGCTGCTCTGCTCTCCCTGCACAGCTCTTGTTGTTTATAGGGACAGGTCCGGGCAGGCCGGGGAGGAATTACCTTTCCCTAGGACACGCTTGGTGCTTGGCTGAACGCACTGCTTCCCTGCTTCACGGGAGCTGCTGAAGGCCAAGGAGCCAGTCAGTCTGCAATTAGCTTTCCCTCCGCCACTGCTCATCCACATCCCCTGGAGCTGGAGCTGCTAATAACGGACTGCTCTCCTCTGAAAACCATGGTCCAAGCCTTTCTAAGCACAGGCCATACCTTTGACTGACTTTGAAATTCACTGCAAAAGGCTGACCTGCGAGGTTTTGTGGCAAACATCAAGATCCACCAATTTCTATAAATACCCAGGAGCAAGTTCAGAGGCAAGCACCAAGGAAGCTCAAAGCATTTGCTTTAAGTCCCGTTAAATGCTTGTGCGCTCCCGGCAAGATGAAGAGGTTTCATTGCTCAAGCTGCCAGCTGGAAAGGGAAATGGAGAGGGCATGGCTGGAGGTGGGCTTTGAGGCACTCACAAGTGTGTGCCAGCAAAGGGAAAGTCTGGCAGACATCTCCTTCCCACTGCCGTGCTTCCAGACCTCCTCCCAGTGGAGGGAGGCTGGTGAGGGAATGCGTACAGCCCCTGAAGTCTGTGTCCTTGAGAGAGCCCTGACATTAGCAGTCACACACGCACGCCGAGGGAGGCCAGAGATCACAGGGCAAAACACCTTCTCAGTGAAATCATGGTGCTTTTTTTGAAGAGGATGACTCAGTCTTTTGAGCTGTGGGGGCGCAAGGTAAAAGTCTTTTCTCTAGTCGCCCTTCATCATATATAACTCGATTCCTGTCCTCCCTCTTCAGATCTAACTACTCCTTTTGCCTCCAGTATTGAATCTTTCTATTTTTTCCCCCCCTCCCCTGTCTTGTCTTGAATAGAAGTACTGGGGTGGACTCAGGGAATCTGTATCTCAAAATAACATGTGACTTAAGCTTACTTTTCCAGCTCCTCGCAGCAGGTTTGGGGGCTGCCAGGCACTGAACTCAAGTCCATTACACCCACACTCCTACACTCAGAAGATGTGTTATAATGGAGCAGCCCAGCAGACAGTCACATAGTCCCAGCACAGCAGCAACCTGGAGGCTGGCGCAGGGTACAGACAACGCTCAGGAAGCAGCAGCCCTGGCAATGAGGGACTCCACACAGCTGGCTCAGAGCAGAGGAGAGGAGAGCTGGTAGTCAGGCTTCAACAGGGGCTGACACTTGGTTCTTAACACTCAGGAACCACCTCCCCAGGACATCTCACAGGCACCACGGAAGCATCCAATACAGTCCCATCCTCCCTTGGCCTTAGTGATGGGAAATGTATGCTGGGCCACCCCTTTGTCCAGTGGGAATGTACAGATGGTGTCTTCTTACACCCAGCATCCTTCCTGTCCCAGGATCAGGTCTGTATGGCTCATGGAAAGGTACAGCATAGCTCTGCACACAATTACTGCCCTTGTGGGAAGTGGCCTTACTCCATGGCCTAGAACTCCTTTTCAGTGCTCTGAAGCACAAGATTTTACAGCTTTCTGGAGTGCATTCCTATTTACTCTTGATATCTATACAGACATCTAGTCATTTGTAACTGAATGCCTTTTCTCAATACCCAGTGGTAGAGTTCCCCAGACCATCAGTGTTTAGGATGAAGGCAATCCTTCCTGCTGTTCATTTTGACTGCACTTGTAGAATCATAGAATAGTTAGGGTTGGAAAGGACCTTAAGATCATCTAGATCCAACCCCCCTAAGCAGGGACACCTCACACTAAACCATGCCACCCAAGGCTTTGTGCAACCTGGCCTTGAACACTGCCAGGGATGGAGCACTCACAACTTCCTTGGGCAACCCATTCCAGTGCCTCACCACCCTAACAGGAAAGAATTTATTCCTTATATCCAATCTAAACCTCTCCTGCTGATTTTGCCGTGTGTCCTGGCAGGCTCCAAAGGATGCAAATAAAAGAGGCTTAGAGAGTGTTCCCAGGGACTCTGTGACCACGGGGAATGTGACACTGGGCTTGGCCAGCATTCCTGGAGGCTTTGGGAAAAGACAAAATACATCCCGGGGTAGCCCAGGGTGGCTACCCTTAATGCAGTATTGAAATGGAGGAGGGTGAATCCCAGAGCAGATCCCATATGCAAGGTACCCCTTGCACAGCCACCAGGCTAAAGGAGCTAGGTACTTCCACCCCCAGTGCCATTTCTGGTAGCCTCAGCCTCCAGACTTGGTAAAGTCTGAAGGGCTTTTGGAGGCTGAGCTGTACTTTTGCTACTAGAAAGTGAAGCTAGAAAGCAACACAGGATGGACTCACCAAGACCACAGCTTGGCCTTTTCTCCATCATTCTCCAGCTCTGCCGCTAGTCCTGCTGTTGAGAGCAAGTGTTGTCATTGTCCAGCCACAACCCATGCACACCCCACAGAGCTGCAGATCATTGAGATGGTGCTGACTGGCAGGGAAGAGCTAGGAGGTTTTCCACCTCTGACCTTCACCCTCTCCCTGCTTCTCTTTTGCCTGCCCCCTCCACTTCCCCACTGCAGGCACAAACACCTACTGCCCATGGAAGCTATTTCTAAGCAATCCCGGGCATCTGGGGAATGAGGCTTTGAACAAATATCAGAGCGTGCGTGTGTAGTGAGTGCGCATACACACACACACACACACACACGCACAGCCACGGTGCTGCCCTGCCGCAGAGTCAAATATAGACCTTGGGGAAGGGGGAACAATGGCTGGGGTTGGGTTACATGGCTGCAGGGCCAGTGAGCTGATGATGTTTGTTGTGGGCTGGGGTGGAATGAGAACAGCAAGGGGGGTGGGATGACAGAGAACATTTGTTTTAACCCAGAGACCCCGTGCTTCTGCTGTGCGTAAGGCGAGAGGGTGATGCGGAGTGAGAGTTGCAGGAGAGGATGATCATTGGAGTTGGCAGCTTGGAGGTGCTTGCTGTCTTTCTCCAGCTGGTTTGTGCCGCTCCTCTGCCTCCCTCGAGGGATTAGAGTGAGCAGGAACCAGTGTGTTTCTCCAGGCTTCTGCACAGGAAAGAGTTTCTTTCTCTCCTTGCTCCAGGGAAGGCTCCTCAGTGGAGAAGAAGCAACAGCACCTGTTCCCTCAGCTCAGCATCTGCTGCTCACCCCTGATGTCCGGCTGCCTCCAAGGTGTAAGTTCCAGACACTGGAAGAAAGGGAAACAGCTCCAGCTGGTTTTGACAGGTAATTCCTCCCTCTGTCCGGGAGCAGTGACACTGCATTGGAAGGATGTCCAGGAAGGGACCCTGTGGCTGGCATGCACTGGAGGGGGAGATTGTGGTGACAGATCATTTCTGTTTGCACTCCAGGTCCTTTCTCTGTGGGATTTCCTTCACCAGAGGGAACAGCAGCAGGGGGACTCTTATGGCTAGGGAAAATATCCTTCCTAATTCTGACCCAGCAGCTGTTCCATCCGAGACGCCTCTGGGGATGGCATGGCAGGGATCAGAGCCCAGTAGAGCAAGGTCTAAGCCAAGTGCGGGAACCCCCTCTTCAACACCCATTTCTTGGGTCTGTAAATAGAGCTGCTCTGCTTGAACCACCCTGGGCAGTCCAAGGACTTCTGGGGTTTGGGAGTGTGTCTGGGGGTGGGACATCAGCCCTTCTGTGCTGAGGAAGGAGCACCCTCAAGGTCCACAGGGTTTGGGTTCCCTTTTTATCTATTCCATCTTCCTCTGTACCCACGTTTTTACTCCCATTCATCCCTGCCTGCTTCTGTCTGTTATACTCACATTCAAAACTAAACCTAACCCCCAAACCCCATTTCCTCAAATACGCCTTTCCCCTGCTCTGTAATCCCACCCTCATTTCTATTCTCCACTCCCCTGCTTCAGTGTTCAGATCTCCAGCGGCCAGCTTTACCTCCTCAGCCTGCAAGTCCCTTGCTCCGCACCACAGCTCTTGACTCTGAGAGAAGTGGCACAGGGAGATCCACGTGTCCTGCTCCACTTACTGCAACCTAATGCCATCTCCCTCTCCTGCAGTGCTCATGTTGTGGACACAGATACTTACGAGTATCAGTGTGTGCAGGGACCCCACCTCAAGCACCCTTCTACCTGCTTGTTCAAATGCACACACAGGATCCAGAGGGTTTTCTCATGTGCATTTAACTGGGTGAGGTTTCAGAGCACCCAGGCATGGTTGTGCAACGGCATTACAGCACAGCGCGGTCAGGACCAGGTCAGATCCCCACAGAGGAGGGCAAGAGCAGGTGAGGATGTCATAGATGCCATATCTAAGGCAGCCAGTGTAGACAATAAGATTTCAAAGAGGAGGTGGGGGTAAGGCTGAGCAGCCTACATTCACTGTTGGAGGCACCACCAGTAAAAACTTGGCCTCTGACCATGGTTGGCAGAGTGAAGAGTGCAAGGCAAAGTGTTGTGGGGATCGGAGGAGAAGACTGGATCCTCCCAGGTCCTAGAGTGTCAATCACTGAAGGAAATGCTGGTTGGTTTTGAAGCGACTACCAGGAGCTGTGCTTTGCCCTCAGCCTCCCCCTTTCCCTTCTGCTGTAAGCCCCAGATAAGGTGTGAACCAGGACTCTGAAGCAGACTGAGCTGGATGTGAAGAATCAGGGGATGAGGATGGGTGAAGGACCACAGGAAACATCTCAGAACAGTGGGTGCATACCTGCCCCGTGCATACCTGAGGAGCCAATGGAGCAGCCTGAGCAGTGGGAAATTTGGACCTCCCTAGTTCTTGGGAACTTTGGAGCAGATAGGTGGGGTGATGGAGACAGGAGGAGGCAGGAAGGACAGGAGCATGCTTCTGGTGACAGCAGAGCAGGAAAGAGGCAGGAAGGAGGCAGCTCCTATAGTGATGGGCATGGTGGGAGCTTATGTAACTCATGGAGTTACTGCTCAGAAGGTTTGTGTTGTCCAGACCTGCAGAGGATGGAGCAAGCAGGGGTCTGTAGTCAGAGCCAGCAGAGAGCTGGGCTCTGAGGGGACTATTGGGCTGTCCTGGGGCACTGGGGCCACCCACAGGTGCTGCAGGGTGTGTGGTGCTGATGGGGCTGTCAGGAACTGTAGAAGGCCAGGGAGACTGGAAAAGGTGAGAGCAGGGATGGGTTAAGCTTTGTCTGATGAGATGAAATGGAATGTGGAAGCATCCAGGCAACTGCCAGTAGGACATGATTCTTCTTCCTTCCTGGTGGAAAAACAGCAGAACTTGTGGGGTGAGGGCTGGCTGAGGTGAACTTGTGTTCTAATGAAGGATTGCTAGAACCTTTGAAGGTGACAGATGTGATCTAGTGAAGTACCAGCAAGGCCATGCAAGGTGAGGAGAAGAGCAGGCAGCTGTCCCTCCTGAAGATGTGACAGCCCAGCCCCTCTCCCAGAGTTGTCACACTGTACACTAGGGCACTGGTGTCCACATCTTGTGAGCGGCAGTGAGAGGAGTGTCAGGGACCACTGGATGTCTTCATTCTTGTGGGGTGACAACTCCACTTTGCACCTCTACCTTAAGCATGGGGCTTCATAACCCTGCAGTTTGCCAGTCGAGATGTGTTGCTAGCCTCTGAAGCTGGCATCGAGGGGCTGCAGGAGGTGTTTTTGCTTATTTCAGATAATCTGAATGAAATGAAGCCTGGGGTCACCCCACACCTATTGCTGAGAGAGGAACCATGCTGCGAGGTGGAGGCTTTCCTCAGCAGAGGGCCGGGGCCCCTGACCGAGCTTGTGCGTGCAACTGCGGGGGTCCGGGCGGGGGTCCCCACTAGGGCAGGACCTCGCCGGGAGGACACCCCGAGCCCGGAGCAACCCCTCCATCCTCTGCGGGCCACTCCTGGGGACGGGACCGGTGACCCTCGCAGACGCAGCCCACCCCCCCATCCGGGGGCAGTGCGGGCCCGCGTGTGGCCGTGCCGGGCCCCCCCGTCCCCATGCCCCCGGCGGCAGGAGCAGGGCAGGGGTGAGCGGGCAGGGCGGGCCGGGCCGGGCCGGGGGCTGCCTGCGGTTTGGGGCGGCGGGAGGCGGGATGTCCCGGGGAGGGAGCGGGGATGTGCAGGCACACGCAGCCGCTGGCAGGCGGCCGGGGCTGCACGGCGGCGGCGGGCGGAGCGGCGCGGAGCGGAGCGGCACACGCGGCGGCAGCTCCCTCCGCAGCCCCGCGCCTCCCCAGCCCCGCCGCCGCCGCGCCGGGCATGGCCGCCCCCCACCGCCGCGCCCCGCGATAGCCCCACGACAAGACACGCCGCGTCGCCGAGGTGAGCAGGGGACGGGGGCAGCTCTCGCCGGGGATCCGCAGCCCCCTTATGCCCGGGGACCCCTCCGCTGCCGCCGCCTCCCCGGCCGCAGGGGGACTGATGGGGCCGGGGCGATGCGGGGCTCCGCGGAGCGTCCCCTCCGGCCGGCCTTGGGGTGGGGGGAAGGCGGGCACCCCCGTGGCCGTGACCCCCGGGGGGGCACTGGGTGCCTGGGGTGGTCCCAAAGCCGCAGGGGAGGAGGGGAGAGGCAGGAGCGCGGAGCCGCAGCGGCGCGGCATCCTCCGGGTTCCCACCCCTGCCCCTGGACCCAAAGCACGAGGGTCCTTAGGGGAACCTAGACTAGGGGCAGCGCGTGATAGCCCCCTTCACGGGGTTTCCCTGTTGGCCCCCAACAGTGCGGAGGTCTCTAATATTCCCTAAGGGAAGTTTAATAGTCCTGGGGCCCATCTCTAACAGCCTGCAGCCGCTGGCTGATAGTAGCCCCCAGCCTGGTCAGGCGCTAGTGAAGGAGTGGGACAGAGGGAGCTCCCTCCCTTGCATCCCTCTGACCCAAACCCAGGCCTGCCCGGGTGCTGCTTGCACCTCCCTTGGGCACCAGCTGCCCCTCAGGATGCCCCCTGTGCCTTGTCGGGGTCCGGGAGGTCCCTGGGTTGGAGCTGGGAGCAGCAACTGTGGGGTGGCTACATCAGGAGTTGCAAGAGGCTGCACCTCGAGTGGGAACGCTGTGGGAGCCATGGGGAAAAACGACCTCTGTAATGACATGTGGTTGAAGGTTGAGCTCCCCACAGCCCTGAAGGAAAAGGATACCAACTGCTGAGCCCTAAATTATTTTATAAGTTTCATAGGAATTGCTTCACCCTGCCCTGAAATGCAGCAGCTGTTCGCCACTGCCCAGTGTTCTGGGGCAGGAGGCAAGGGAGGGTCCTCGAGAGTGGTGACAAGGGGACTGTGGGCAAGGAGGATGCAGCAGTCTGTGCTGGAATTTGGCTGGGGCAGTGACAGTAACATCCTGTAGCCTCTCTGAAAATGCTGCATCCTTCATTGGTGATGGTTTGTTTGCTGGAGAGATGCTTCGAGCAACATCATTGCTTTTGTGGGCTATTTTGTCTGGTCCAGGCAGGTGAGGCCCTTAGTAGGGACCCCAAAACCTCCTTATGCAATGCATGTGTACATGTGGGTGGGTGGGAGGACTTCTGTCCCCATCTATGAAGTCTTTCTTGTAACTATCAACCAAACACAGCCTTCCCAAGCTAAGGAGTCAAGCTGAAAGTGGAATGGCCCCTGTCCATCACACCCACGCAACTGGATGGAGCCTGCTCCGTACATTCACTGCTCTCCTAGCACAACTGTTTAACCCATCCCATCTCATTATAGTAATATATTTATGATATCACCTTCAAATTTCCTGGCCTTAACAACCCCAGGAGGCTGGGAGGGAATGAAGTGATTTTGGAAAGTATTTAATGTTATTTCAAGAGGGCAGGAGGTGGTCGGAAAATAGATGGGTGCAGGAACCCTGGGCTGACAGGGCTCTCTGCAGGACAGCTGAGGAAAAGGACTGCACCCAGGGAGAGGTGCATGTTTGCTGTTCCTACCTGGGGCTGCAGCTTGGGTCTAGTGCCTATCGCTTCACTCCCTTGCTTGGCAAATGGAATAGGGCTGCTGTTTATCACCTGCTACATCCACTTGACTCCCTGCCCTCCTGAAGGGCTTGAAGAGCAGCCTGGGTGCTGTAAAAGGACTCAACCTACTTATTCATTTGAACATGCACAGGAGGGATCTTGGACGAAGGTCCCCACAGGTGGGATGTTTTTTCTGGAGGATTCGGCTCTCTTGACAGCAGCTGGCTGGGGTAGGTGCTTTGAGATGCTGTGTAACAGCCTGAGCTATTACACGTTCAGGGTGGAGTGTGCACACTCAGTTCTCCTGTAGAGTACATTTTAAAAGGGTTTTTGATTCTTGGTGCTCCAACATTGCCTTAGAGGAAGGAGCCTGGAAGGACAGAGAAGAGTGTGGTGACAAGTCTGTACAAAACTGGATGTTTCAAGTCAAAACTCCCAGGTAGCGAGGAAGGGATGCATGAAGTGAAGCTGCGGTGCGAGTCAGGGGATTTTTCTGAGACTGCTCTTTTTCTCTCTGTAGGTGTTCATCTCGGTGGGGCCACGCTGACCATGCTCAGGAGCTTCTGTCTCCAGCTCATGTCCTTGGTTTGGATCCTCTTGGCCCATCACCAGCTTGCCCAAGGTGAGTCTATGTAGACATGGGTACCTCTCTTTCACATCCATCTTTCCAAATCTACTCTTGGCATTGCTGTAGTCTTCTCCATTTTCCACACAAACAGAGCTGGTCTGACCTGGAAGACCAGAAAATGTTGCTCAGTTACCCAGCACTTGGGGTGTGACTGGTGGCAACTGTAGAGACCCTCACTCTGATGCCCATAGGGGTTGCAGTGTCTGAGCAGACCAGCAGTAAGAGGTCCCACTGCTCTGTCTGCCTTGGGGTGAATGGGTCCCTAATCAGATGAGCCTCTTTGGAGAGGCAGGACAAGGGGAAAAAAAGATCCCAAACAGAACAGCTAGCTGTGGATCCTATGAGACAAAACCCCTTCCCAAAGATTAGTTTGCTCTCCCGCTGCTCCAACAAACAATGAATTCCCAAAGCCTGTGCCAGGAAAGGTGGTTACGAATAGGAAAGGCGATGAACCCCAGGCTTAGGCTGAGGAGTCCCAGGATGCTTTTCCAGCTCCACAGTGGCTTGTTTTGGGAGGCTGTTATCCTGAGCAGTGGGACCTGTTGCCTCACTGCAGCAAACATGCATGCATGGGGTGTTTCTCCCCTTGCTCACCTCCTAGGCAGCACATCACACAGCCTGGGGAAAGTCAGAACATGACTTTTGGCATGGGGACTTTAACCTGCCCCGGTCTGGGATGGAGGGGCTCAGTCAGGTAAGGGTGTTCATCTCCTGGGCCTGGCCTGGGATCACGCTAGGCTCCTGCAGAAACCCCCTGCCTCCTGACATTTGCTGTGGCTTTACTGCCCATGGAGCCAGAGAGTGCCAGCTCCCTGCCGGGCTAAGATGCAAGCAAGTGATGAGGGAGAGAGGAAGGTGAAGATGAAAGAAGACACCTTGGTGGAGAAAACAGGCCAGCGCCGAGCAGAGGATGAGAAGTGGCACAGCGAGGCCATGGCTCAGTTACAGCTTCTGTTGCCTTTAAATAAATAAACAGAACTTTAAATAAATCAACAGATACCTGGCTCCATACCTCCCCATGCCAGAAGGGAGTGCTGGCAGCTGCCTTCTGGAGGAGGCCAGGAGCCCTGACCAGACCTCTTTGTCCTAATGGCTTCCCTGGGGACAGGGACTTCCTGGGAGATAAAGAGGAACCATTCTTCCCATTTCCATCCTCAGTTCCTTTGTGCCGCTTACAGTACGTGTCCCTGAGCTTTCCCACCATGCTTGCTGCATGACCAAGGTCCCTGGTGAGTCAGGCTCTGTTACACAGGTTGCCTTAACGCACAGTGTGGTGTGCTGGGCAAACTCAGCTCTTGCTCAGAGGGACCTGAAGTCTACTGGAGGCAGCAGAGAGATGTGGAGATGATTGGAAACCAGGTGGTTTTGAAGCAGGGTCCCCTTTCTTAATAAAGGCAGTGTCATTTCTGCTTGGGTAACTGTGAAATCCTCATCTCCCATGTGGCATCCAGCCATTGAAAGGAAGGTTCTGGGGAAGGGCATGCTGAGTGCTTAGGAAGTAAGAAAAACCCCCTGTGAGCCAGAAGGACCACAGGCAGATCTGGAGTCATCTGTGGTCTCTGCTTAACTCAACTCCACCCGTTTCCTGCCTTGCAGGTGATGAATGCAGTGAGCGCTGTAATCTTGCCCACGGCTGCTGTGACCAGGATGGGAAGTGCAGGTATGGCCTTTGGGAGGGTTTCCCGGTGCTGCCATATCTGCGGGAATCCTGCACAGCAAGCAGCCAGCTGCTCCATAGCCCCTGCTTGGGTTTTACCATGCTGCCATACCCTGTCCTCCTGCAGGTGTGACCCAGGCTGGGAGGGCGAGTACTGCGAGGATTGCGTGCGTATGCCGGGGTGCCTCCATGGGACGTGCCACCAGCCTTGGCAGTGCATCTGTCACAGCGGATGGGCCGGCAAGTTCTGTGACAAAGGTGAGTCCTGGGCTGGACATCACAGCCTCTGGTGCGGCGGGCAGAAGCCCAGCATGCCCTGCATGGGCAGGTGAGCCGGCCTGGCCAGAAGCCCCATGGGTTATGATTTTGGGCTGCCTGGGAGATGGGATGTTGCTTGGCTGCCACATCTGGGCAGAATAGGTCAGGCAGCTGGCACCCGATCCCCAGCTGCATGGCAAGAGCTGCCACAATACCAGCCAGCCTTGGGAAATGGAGCAAGCGGGCTCATTGCCTTTCCCATGCTGTGGCTGGGCTTTGGACAACACCTCCTGCTTCCCCCAGGGCTTCCTGCCTTTGGGAGGTGGCTGGTGGACTCCCATCCTCTGGCCTCAGAGGCTCTTCTGTGCCATGGGGTCTGCACTAGCTGGCCAGATGGCATGCACAGCACCTTCGCATCATGCAGATGATTTGCTTTCCCTGCATCCCAAAGCCTGTGCACTTTGTGGACTGTAGCTAGGAGGCACCACGTAGGCACTATATTTCTATTGCAGATGCCTGTTGGATGGGTGGAGGGAAAAGCTCCTGCAGTTTCTCCATCACTGCTGGGTTTCACTGGATATGTTTGAACTGTATTGGTCACATTGCCCCTCTTTTCTTGCTGATTCCCACTTCTTCCTTTCCCCTCAGACATACATATCTGCGAACACCAGTCCCCCCCATGCCAGAATGGGGCTCAGTGCATCTATGATCGAGACGGAGAGTATTCTTGCCTGTGTCCAGAAGGCTTCCATGGGAAGGACTGTGAGATGAAGACGGGGCCATGTGAGAAGGCAGGGTGAGACACGGCAGCGAGGGCAGTGACATTACAGACAGCATTAACTTTGGGCCATGCACTGCCGAGGGGTGGCCCTGCTGGGCTCATTATCTGTGGATTTCCTTGTGCTAATGGAGTTGAGTCAAAACCACCTTTGCCTTTGGTTTAGCTGTGTGCACTGCACAACCCCACTGGAGCAAGCTCCTTGTTGTCACAGGGGGGATGAGCTGACACACATTATGCCTTGATGGAATGTCAGGCGGGTGCTTTTTCTCTTCAGATCATTTGACTGGAGACCCTCCCTGGTGGGTGGTGGGCCTGTGCACAGCCACAGCCCTTGAGGATGTCCCACAGCCTCTCACTTGGGGAGGTGGAAACTCCTGCTTGGTCTCCTCTTTGAGATGGGTGCCTCATGGAGAGGCAGTGCTGGACCCACTGCTCACACAAGCAGCCCTGGGGTGTGGGAAGCTGCTAGCTCTCCATGGCCATGACCTGCCCTTGCTGTCTCCACGCAGGTCTCCGTGCAAGAACGGGGGGCAGTGTCAAGATGAAAACGGCTTCGCCAGCAACTTCACCTGCCGGTGCCTCGCTGGCTTCGTGGGGGCTCTCTGCGAGGACGATGTGGATGACTGCCTGATGCGTCCCTGTGCCAACGGTGCCACCTGCCACGACGGCATCAACCGCTTCTCCTGCCAGTGCCAGGCAGGCTTCGAAGGGCGTTTCTGCACCATCAACATCAACGACTGCGCCAGCCAGCCGTGCAAGAACGGGGCCAAGTGCTACGACCGCATCAATGACTATGACTGCTTGTGTCCTGACCGCTTCACTGGCAAAACCTGCGAGATCCCCGTCCCCGACCCCACCTGGGCTGCTCCCTACCACCCTGTGAACCATGACAGCAGCGGAGCTGTGAAAAGCACCACCAGCGAGATGCTGGGGGTGACGCAGCCGGAGCCTGTCAGGACCGCGGTCACAGGCCGGCGCGTGGCCAACCACAGTGAGAAAGAGCCGGGGGGAGGGTTGTTGAAGATCTCTGTGAAGGAGGTGGTGACCCAAAGGGACTCGGGGCTGAGTGAAGCCCAGCTGGTGACAGTGCTGGTGTTCGGGGTGCTGACAGCAGTGCTGGTCCTCATCACCGTCCTGCTCCTGCTGAGGAACTGGCAAAGGGGCCGCCAGAGGTCAAACTGGTGCCAGAGCCCTTCCCAGGCTGAGAGGAAGCTGCAGGACCAGGAGTGTCAGGTGGGCATGCTCAACACCGTCCTGATCGAGCCCAGGAAGACAACGGAGCTGTGAGATGGGAGGACTCTGAGCTGGGCCCTGGCACCAACCCCCTCGAACTGCACCTTGGGGAGCCGCGCCAGCACAAGGTGGGCAGCAGGGAAGGGCTACCAGGGCAGCAAATACATCCACAAGTCCCCTGGGCACCCAGCACTGGTGTGATGGCGCTGCCTGGGTCTGAGCTGCGTGCTCAGACAGCACCCATGGGCACTGAAAGCCGGGCTGCGATGGGTGAGCCCTGGACGGGAGCAGTGACATGCCGCTGGCAGCAGCCCATGTCATGCAGCACCGGTATCGTCCACTGTGCGCCCTTAGAAACAGGACAGGGAGTGCTGAGAAGGGCACGGCCTTCTTGCAAACTCAAACTCTGCCAGGCCCTTTGTAAGGTCTCTTTATGACTATGCGAAAAGGGTTTTGTCCTCATTTCCACTGGTATTGGGGTATTTCTTCTGGGACCTTCAGGACGATTGTGGCTGCACAAGCCTCCTGCCCTAGTACCGGACGGGGTGGCTCTCAGCTGTTTCTGAAGGCTGTCATTTCAGATGCACATCCCTAGGGAGTGAGCAAACACCTTTGCTCCTTGGCCTTGTGGTTCTCTGAGCCAGTTCAAAGACACTTGGAGATCATTTGGGGTCCCCTCATGCCCTTCTGCCCTGGGTGATGTCCCCTCCTCTTGCTGTCAGACTTGGGGTTACAAACACTTTCTGTACTTTCCTCCTGATGATCCAGCGATCTTCTTGCTCCCACATACTGAGCCGTCCTGTTGGGTCTGGCCACAAATGACCAAGCTCCTTGCTTGCTCCAGTGCACACTTCTGCCTCACCATTTTCAGGCAATGGGGAGCATGGCCTGCTCCCTTTTGGGGTCCTCGAGGCCTGAGCTGGCTCTTGTCATATGCCCTCACAGGTGGAACTGGAGATGGACAAGGCTGGAGATGTGCTTTGGCAGGTTGAGTAGCAATATAAGATCCAAATCCTCCTTTTCTCTCCCAGTCGCTCCAAGACAGACAGCTCAAATCAGCCATTGCAGTGTTTCTTGATAGAGCAAAGAACTCCCCACAGTGGATGTGAGGACAGGCTACCGAGCCTAGGATGACCAAAGGCAGCATAAGATACTGCCTTCATCACTGCTAAAGCATGGCTAAGAGGCAGCAAGTAGATGGCCGGGACACTTGGCCCTTGTACTAGGTCTGCTCCTGCCTGCACTGCTCTGATATGCAGCAGTCAATGTCTCTCTGCCAGGGCCAGGGCTTTCTGAGCCTCCATATAGGCATGAAGAGCTAGGCAGTGGGGTGAAAACGACCCCACAACCCAAACCCTGCTACTGGCCCGTAGGGTTGCAGAACTGGGTTCAAGATGGTGTGAAGGGAGCAGACAGAGGACTGAGCACTCAGCCAGGAGGAAGACCTGGGAGAGGCGACTGGGGCTTCATCAGAAAGATTATATTTTTAATACATGGATGGATGATGTACCTTTATCAAATAAAACAAATACAAGCCCAGAAACAGTGTATCGGAGAATCATAAAATAATTCAGGTTGCAAGTGATGTCTGGACCCCAACCTGATCCCAAAACTGAAAGCAGCTGTGGGTTTGTGCAGCTGCAAGCAGGGCGAGAGAGATAAGGAGTTTCCCTTGGAAAAGTGGTCTTGCAGCAAACTAGCCTTAGAGGCCTTTAATGTAACCAACCACATTCTGGCCCTTCAGTGGAAGGGCTTTTCCACTATGGAGTGGAGGAAGAACAGCAGGGCTCCCAGATGCAACCTTCTGGGCTTTGAAAGGTCGGTGTTCTCTGAAAGTAGGGAGGAAGTAGAGTTGTCTTTGTGCAGAGAGAGCAGTACTGCTGCATGTCACAAGGAAGTCTGTGTCTCAGGAAAAGGGGACAGGGACCTGAATAACAGAGCTTCACAAGGATGTTTCCACTTTTATTTTAAATTGTACATGTGAGACTAGGTCTCAGATTAGGATTCACTGATTGTTCAGTGAGCAGAAAATCCCTCTGTCATCTCAAAGGGGAGCCTTGGAGGGGAGCAGTATCCCAACAGCCAGGCTTACATGGCCCTCAACACCAGATCCCATCTTCCCTACTAAAGGAAATGCTTCAGTGCCATGCAGGAGCCTCAGAGAATCCCTGAGGACTCACAATCACTGTCTGTAGGTGGGAGTAAACCCTTCTCTCACCTCAGCAGCTACTGGCCCTGCAGTGACAGGGCTGATAGCTGAGGTGATGGGAAAGCCAGGCACAGAGCCAGGAGGGCTGCCTGGGCTCAGCACAGGAGGAAGTCACTGCTGCCCACTGCGCAGGAGGCGCTGGAACAAGGAGCCATCTTTCTGGCTTAGTCGGGTGGGTGAATCCAGCTCTGCCACTCTCCCAGCCTGCATCACCAGCACACGGTCCGAGTCCAGGATGGTGTTCAACCTGTGGACAGCAAACACCAGGATACACATTGGTGTATCTGAGGAGAAACCCTGAATGCTGCTTCCCCTGCTGTCAAGGGGCGTCCCAAGACATTGCCAGCATCAGGATCTGTGGACCATTTCCCTTTGGACTCAGGGGCACACTGCAGTCCAGCTCCCTGAAAGCCTCTGCATGCTGCTGAAATGCACCACCTCTTAGGAGATCACAGCAATGCTGTTCTGTTGCTGGGCATAGCAGGCCATCAGGAGCACAGAGGGAAGCTCTGTGGAGGAAAAGCTCAGGGCACGCCTGATTCTAGGGTTGCACAAGATGTCTCTGTTCCACGGGAGAGTTATTGAGTTGCTTCTGTTTGCCCCTACATTTCCTCACCTGCCACCTCCTGAGGGCTGTAAAAGTAGACCTGAGCATCAGTTCCCACTCCCCAGCTATCTGGCATCTCTGCTTATACTGTCACCACCAGTGGATTTGTGGTTGCCAGACTGCCAACCACCACACCCACACCACATGTGTGCACCCTGTTCTGCCCAAATTACTAAGCATGGCAGCAACCTCTGGCCCTGGGGAGGGAAGACAAGGCAGCGGGAATGTCTTTGCACAGTCATGTCCTGTTCAGTGCTGAACTACAGCCCTACAGATCTGGGAAACATTGTACACAGTTTGAGCAGGCAGAAAGCATTGTGGAGTTACAGACTTTGGTTACACATCCATCCCCAGGAGAGTGCCAGGCTGCAGCACTGGAAGTGATGTGGAGGGGCAAGGGACAAGTCCTGAGTCATTTCCCAGCCTAGATTTTCACCTAACCATGGTTCACCCAAAGCTGAACGGCATGGAAGAACCGTGGGTACAAAACAACTCCATTACCACCTCTCTTTTCTTACTGCTCTCTCCCATCTCTTCTCAACCCAGTGCAAGATGGGCCAGGGCCATCTTCAACCCAGTCTTGCTGCCTCACCTTCTGCCACTCCTTCCTCTGCTGGTTCTCCTCTCTAGTTACTCCTCCATCAGAGGTGGCCTCCCTCCACCCAACCCAAACACACACCTCAGCCCACAGTGCTCTTACCTTTCTACTCTATTTAGGCATAATATCCCTAGTGTATGAACCACATTCCGTCCACACCCCTCCTGCCCCCGTCCTATCTGATGTATTTAACGAGACCGACCCGATTCACTTTCCATGCCCAGCCCACCCTGTCTGTTATCCATCACTCCCACTTCTGTGCACCAGGACACCAGCCCCTGCCACCTGCTCATTTGGTTTTTATTTTTGTGGTATCCATTGTGTTTTGAAAACACCCTCCATACAACTGCATAACCCTCCTCCAAACTCTTCTGCCTTTGGCAAGACTAAGAGAACCCTGAGCAGACAGCACTACCTAATGCTGACCCATCCCTTCCCAGTATCCACGGTGTTCATGTTTTGCCCTCCTGCCTCCGCCTGCAACTAGCTACTCTTCCTGCTCTAACCCTAAATTTCTCATCGGCGGGGCAGGCATCATCGCTGTGTCTTGCCTGGGCTTTGGAAACAAGACACCCAGCGCTCTGCCTGCCCAGGAACTGGCTGCAGCCCTTGGCCACTGCTGTCCTGCAGTGCCCTCTACTGAGCCAGAGACACCTGCTCCTACCCGGTCTCCGTGCTGCTCCTTTCCCCAAGATAGTTGTCCATTACTCCTTGTTCTAAACAGGCAGAACCACGAGGTCCGATTGACTCCCCAATCCCAAGAAGCAGTGCCCAGGAAGAGTCATCTGCCATACAATGCGGCGTTTTGCCCTTTGCTGTCCCCCAGTTTCTGGGAACAACATTTCCACATCCAGTTGTTCTCAGCACCCAGGGCAAATAAAGCAAAAAAGGCAAGTAGGCAAGATCCTTCCCTCCTTTTGCACTCGAAAAGCCTCATCACAGAGTCCTCCTCGCTCAGCTCAAGGCTCAGGCACGGTGGAATAGCTCCACCTCTCCCTGTGAGTGGTGGGATGAATTTAGGCGCAGAGTGCTGCTTCCTCCGTACCTGTGAGCAATCGTCAGAACCGTTTTGTCAGCAAAGCGCTGGCGGATGGTCTGCTGCAGCAGCTGGTCTGTCTTCTGATCCACACTGGCTGTGGCCTCATCAATGCACAGTACCTGCCAGGGACAGAGAGGAATGGGAGTTCCCTAAGTGCCCCAAGGGACAGCCCAATCCCTCCCGAGAGAAAGCCTGAGAAGGTAGCACAGGATGCCTGCTGCCATCACCCCCCAACTCTGGAGCACTCTGCTGCTCCCACACCCCCATCAGCAGCTCACTCTCCTTCCCCCCTGCTCTGGGGAGGCAGGGCACTCACCTTGGCCTGCGTCAGGAGGGCTCTCGCCAGACACACCAGCTGCCTCTGGCCCACAGACAGACTCTTTCCTCTCTCTCCCAGCTCGCTGTCCAATCCACCTGTGGGGGTCAAGCTCAGCAGTCACATCACCAAGCTCTGCACAGGACCCCAAGCAGCTTCCCCAGCCTGGGGCTTTCCCAGAAGCACTCAATATCCCAATCCTGCTCAAGCCCAGGCACTGGGAACCAGAGCCTTTATGCTTGGATGCAAGCAACATGTGGCACAGAAATGCCACACTCCCCTAGAACTAGGGTCTGGCTTATCTCTCAGGCTTCGCTGTAACATCCACTGGGGCCAGGTCTCATCAGCAAGATCCTGCCACCCAATCCATCACCTGCCAGTCCCTTGCCACTAACCCGCATGGAATGCCACTAACTCCCACAGACCTGTTCCCACCCTCATCCTTGTGTTCACCTAACCAGTTCCCTAATGCATTCACCTGGCCCTTTTCCTCATCTCCCGACTGAGCTAAGGCCTTCTCCCCTGTCTCAGTACCAGGGCTCACCAGCTGCTTCTCACTGGGTTCAGACTCACCCATCTGAGTAACAGTATCCCACAGGTGGCACTGCTCTAGCACCTCATGGAGCTCAGCATCTGTCCGTTTTCCCTGGGGGTCCAAGTTCTCTCGGATTGAGCCACTGAACAAAAACGGATCCTGGGGAATGATGGCCAGCCTAGATCTGCAACCAAATGAGAGCTGAGGGTTCATGGGGTGGGTTCCACAGAAAAACAAAGGCCTGTAATTTTTCCTTCCTGGGATGAGGAAGGAAGGGTGCTTGCTGCATATTTTAGAGGCAAAGAGACATAGGTAACACACTCAGCCTGGTTTCTTTAGCACAGCTGTTCAGAAACAACTGAGCAACTCATAAGAAACTGCCACAATCAGCAAGAGGGCGGCATGATTATAAGTCCTTTGCTCCTCACTCTTCTCTTCGGCACCCAGCCACTGACAGCTCTCAGCCTCCAGCCCCCTCTGTGCTCAGCCCCCCGTACCTCAGCTCGTCCAAGCCCACCAGCTTGCTGTCGACACCATCCAGGAGAATCTGTCCTGATTTCAGCTCCAGCATGCGGAAAAGGGCCAAGAAAAGGGTGGATTTTCCAGATCCTGTGCGACCCACAATCCCCACCTTCTCTCCAGGGTAAATGGTGAAGCTCACACCATCAAGTGCATTAGGCAAGCCCGCTCGGTAGGCCAGGACCACTTGCTGGAACTCCACAAGGCCCCGACTTGGCCAGTCAGCAGCAACCTAAAAGAGATGCATAGGTGAGACAAGGTATGACTGTGACCCACTATCATCTTCAGCCTCACCTCCCCACAGACCAAGCCCCTTTTATCCCTTCGGATGGCTGGCTGGCTTCTGAACAGACCCAATGCACAGCACTGCTCCAATTCCAGTCCCCTCCTAGGCTTGTTTTTCTCTCATAGCTTGGACCCAGCACCCGTTCTGCTCTCCTACCCCTTCCCATCATTCCAACTTTCACCAACTCCTGCCAGAGATTCATCTTCGCCAGGAGAGGTACTGGTAAAGGATGAGCAATCAAGGTGGTTTCTAAGGCTGAGGGACCTCCACTTATTAACTGGAACCCTGCAATCTCCCTAGGAGGCAAGTGCAGGGCACAGAGTCAGAAGATGGGCCTGTCCTAGAGAACATATTTGAGCTTTTACCTGGACCAGTTTATCCTGGGGCTCCATGGGGATGTCTGTGCTGTATTCCTCTGTCCGCTCCACACTCACCATCATGGTCTCTGTCAGAGTGAAGCTGGAAATGAGGCCTGAGAGCAAGTTTGTCACAGACAGGGCATATGAGAGTGCCAGACCCACAAGTCCTGTAAGAAAAAAAGCATAAGCAAGAATGTTATTGGCAGAGAAGAAGCTGTGATCTTGGTGGCAGGACAAAGAAACAAAGAAGTCAGCACACTGGAGTCTGGGATCACACTTGAGGATGGGGACACACAGGAGGAGGACACAAGCTGAAGCACTATGTTGTGGGTGACTTGCTGAGGGACAGGGAGCAGGAGCTCTGGATCTTGTCCCATGTAGAAAGATATGCAACTCTGGGCTAGGAGAGGAGGAACCCCTTGGCCACAGCCTAGGTGTGGGCACAGAACAATTCCTGGCAGTGTACCTGGATTTCCCAGTTGCTTCTGGTGCTGCATGATAGCAATTCCTGCAATAGCAGTAATCACAGCAACTCCAATCATCTGCAAGCGGATGTCTAGCCACTGCATTGCTGTGTTGCTGGCAAAGAGACAGTGTTGGTTCTGCTCCAGGCGCAGCTGATTCTCCAACTCAAACCTAGCAGGTACACAACAGAGGTTTACACTACTTAACCTCCATTCCTGCTGCCCCAGACGAAGGGCATTCCTGCTACCCTATAATTAGCCCCATAGCAGAAAGGCCCTAGTATATAAAGCCAAAGCTCTGGCTCTCTGGGTGCAATTTTTTCTACTCACCTTTGTGTTGCCCTCATGGCTCTGATACTGCTCAGTCCTGAGAGGGTCTCGGAGAAGTGAGTGTAAATAGGTGACAGGGTGATACTGTAAAGGCGTTTCAGCTCCCGGGACGTGCGCCGGTAATAGTGCTGGATGGAGAAGTAGAGGGCAGCCAAGGGGATTAAAATGAGACCAATCCAAGGGAGGCCATAGGTGATTATCACCAGCATGCCCAAAAGCCCATACATGTTGGCCAGGAAGATGTTGAGGATAAATGGCAGGCTGTCATCCACACTGTACAGGTCTGAGGAGAAGCGGTTCAGGATCCGGCCTGTTGGTGTGGTGTCAAAGAAGGTAACTGTGGCCTGGAAACAAGGGAACCAAAAAGTAAGAACCAGTCAGCTACAGTGAGATCCAGCCACAGAACAGTGCCCAGAAGATCAGCATCATGGGCAGCAGACAAGACCACAAAGGTTTGGCCATGACAGATCCCTTCCTTTCCTCGGCTGAAGAAGAAATCTCAGATTCCAAAGCCAGTATCCACTTGCAGCCAAGTAATTACTGTTTATATGGTAAAAGGAAGGAGCCCTTCTGTGGTGAATGGCAGACAGCTACCGAGATAGCAGTGACTCAGATCCCATGCTGGCCCACCAGCAACCAGTGAGACAACCCTCTAATCATATCTTCCAAACCTTTAATCCCTACTCTAGCCCAAGAACCCAAGGATGCCCAAAATACTAAAGGAAGTTAACTGGCACATGCCAGCATCAGCCCTAAACCTTGCTTAATGATTCATTCCAATTTCATCTGAATCTGAGCTCATGATGAGAAGCAAAAGCTACTTTGATTCAATTGGCCTTCATCTTCCTACATATCTAAGCCTAATGAATGAACAGGTGCAGGTGGTAGTCATAACTCCCCTTTTCCACCATGGAATGGAACAGGTTTACAGGAGAAATTTAGAACCTCAGCTCACTGGTCCCTTGTGCTGGCTGTGGTGCATCCTTTTTTGGATATAGTCAGCTAATACCAGCAGAAACCCTAATTCACCTCCCAAACCCTTACTCCCAACTGGGAGAAAAGTGTCAAGGCAGAGTGACTTGAAGAAGCCTCAGCCTGCCCTGGACTTTTTGACCATTACCTTTAGAGCCCTCTGGAGCAGTCGGTTGTGAATGACAGTGGCAGCATGGATAGTGCCATAAGCAAAGAGGAAGGCCCGAAGAACGGTGAAGAGAGAGTTTGCCCCTGCAATGCTTCCATAAACTATCAGGTAAAAATTCACATCCAGTGAGCCATTGGAAGGGGCTGAGGTGGTGTCCAAAGCCTGAATGGGGGAGCTGGAACACAGAAGGAAGATTAGGAATCTGCTAAAGTCCCCATGACAGTAAACTCACAGAAAGGGCACAAGAACCTAGGAGCATGCTCAAGGGGAAACCAGGACACTTAAACCTGGTACTCCTGTGATACCCCTTTGGCTTGCTGTGACAAACACTTTGACTACTATGCAGCTAGCTTTCATCAGCCCCAGGCAGAAGCCCTTTGGGCCCTTCATCAGGTCAGATTTTGATTCTCTTTGCAAAAGCAGCCACTTAGATCCCCTGCAGTGGGGTGGTCAGTTTATCCCTGCTCTCAAAAAGGATCTTCACAGGAAATGCAGTTACAGGCAGTGTGTTTCCATTGGCATCCCCTTAACAGATTTACTTACACAAGCCCAACAATGGAGAAGAGAATCAACCCTGAGGAAGGTGGGATAGCTGAGCAGACCATCACAGAAGTATTTGCTGTCTGTGATATGCTGGAGATCCAGTGTGAGAGCCACCAATCTGAAATATTTCTGGATGCTATAAAGAAAGACAGACTACATAAAGAGGGATTCAACCTTCCAATCAGCAAATATGAAGCAGAAAAGCTGGAGGGGAAGCTCCTGGACAACTTTTGTTATTGCCTCACTGCCCAGTGTAGTCCTCCCCTGCCTTCATGCTCCACTGTTAGTAGTAAAGCAGGAGCAAGGGAACAGCCTGGAGCTGCAGCAGCAAAAAGGCAGTGCTAGAGAAGCAAACAACTGCAGCAGTAAGATGCCAGATCCTGCTGCCACATGTGCCCCCTCACAACTGTGATACGTTAGCCTGAGGAAAAGAACAGGGACCTTCCTGCTGTAGGGAGAGCAATTATACCCCTGGCCTCTTTTCTTCCCTGGACTCCACACAACCAGGGAATGAGAGGCGAGGAATGTCTAAAGAAAAATGTGCTGGTGGGCCATTCCCTCACCTTGCATCAGGAACAGAGAGAAGAGAATGGCTAATGCCAAGCAGCTGCCCACTGCCAGCCAATATGCCTTGTAAACCTGAAAAGCTACTGCCCCTTCTTTCTTCTCTTCCTCCTTGTGGATTAGATGATTGTTTGGGGTTGTTTCTTCTGCCTCTGTCTCTATAGCCTCTTCTTGGCCCTGTTCATCGGGGGCTGTGGGAATGGAGGTAAAAGCGAAGGTCAGTGTAATGTAAGTTCTTCCTGCAGCTGCTCCTTGCTGTGAACAGAGCAAGTCTAAGCTATGAAGGAGACTTTTCTTTCCTCCTCTTTCCTCTTTCAAGATAGTGCACCAAACCTGGCAGACCTTCAAAGCTGGACCACAAGTAGAACAAGATTCAAACAGTGCTCCAGACTAATATCCAATGATACAAGAGCTTCCCCTCCTCTATGCACACACTACCCACAGATCAGCACTGCCACAGCAGAGCAAGGTGGTGGGATATCTGCTCTAAGGCCAGCAGCTATCAGGTGTGGGTTCTGTCTGGGTGGTCAGCTGAGCTGTGCTGGCCCAGCCCCCTCAAGCTTGCCACATACAGACCTTTATTCTTCTGCCTCTTGTCCATATTCTTGAACTTGGGGATGAGTTCCACAAGTGGCAAGATATCAGCTGGTGTACCTGCAAAGAGAGACATGCAAAACTTCAGTCTGGGAGGAACAGCTGTCAGTTACTCACTGCCTCTTGCTATGAAATGGCAGTTTTGTTCTCTCGTAACATTTCTTATTTTCTCTTACAGTACCTGCACCCTTGAAGACCCTGCTCCATATAACCTACTATGGCCTTCTGCCTTAGACCCCCCAGCTCTAGGGTCGTCCTGTTTTATCTGTGCATCTGCACATTCCCTTCCACTCCATCTTTGCCCACAAGCAGAGTCCTCAAGCTCTTTATCACTGGGTTCCCGCTAGTTAATCCTACTCCCTCATGTTCATCTTTGCTCAAGATTGGCACACAGGCACGAATGAATGCATGACAGGACAGCCAGTGTACCTGTCTTAACTATTCTGCCGTTGTCTATCAACAACAAGGCATCAGCCTTCTCCAGAAACTCCGTCCTGTGGGTGCAAAGGATCCTGGTCTTGTGTTTGAGAACTCCAAGAATGCACTTCTGCATAAGATGGTTGGCTACCTCTGCATCAACAGCAGCCAGAGGATCATCAAGGAGGTAAAACTCTTTCTCCTGAGAGGGAGACAAAAGACAAGGGTACAGCTGCAGGCCATGCTGTAATGAAAAGTGCAAGTGCTGCTGTGTGGCGAACCACCAGCACATTTAGGCCAGCACAATGTGGCTTACGACATGCTGCCAGAGCACACTGTAGAGCTGGGTACTTCCAGCTTCTTCAGATCTGACTTAGCACTGGGCACAATCTGCCACAGCATGACTCCTTTGCTATTTACCTGGTAAACGGCTCTGGCGAGGGCTATTCGAGCTTTCTGTCCCCCACTGAGTGTCACACCATTTTCACCCACCTCTGTCTGGTCACCTGCTGGTAAAATCTGAAACATTCAAGAAAATCCACTTAGAAGGGACAGGAAACTACTGGGGACCCAGAGCCAGGACAGTGGGGTACCTCCCCTGCCTCTGGCAATAATTCCTTAGGGTGACACCTTACCAAAAATTAAACCATGTCTATACACTGGCTCTGCACACAATTGGCAAGCTTGGCGTTTATGCAACTAAACTCTCTTACACTCCACAATAAGGTGGCCACATCTGAACTATTTACTGAGAGCGACTGAAATAAACAAATAAAAATAAAACTCAAGTAAGTATCATGCCTTTACAGAGTACTCGTAGCTCCCACCAAAGCAAAGAGTTGCTCACAGTGCTTGTCACATCAGAAAATCAGGCATCAGGTTATAAATCGGGAGGAGAAGACTAGATTCCTACCATATATAACAGCCAGGTTTGCTGGCTAATACAGCCATAAGGCTCAAATTCAGTGAATTATTGAAAGGAGCAGCACAGACTCAGCCCTTCTGGATCCCAGGGAAGTTCCTTCTTATCTGAAAAAGCATCAGCTGCCAATAGGCTCTGCCTGAAAAAACCAACTGACATCTACTCACGTTCAGGTCCTCAGAAAGGGCACAGGCCTCTACCACCTCCTCATACAGCCTTGCATCATATTTCCGCCCAAAAAGGATGTTCTCACGGACAGTGGTAAACTGTATCCAAGGCTCTTGTGTGGCCAAACCAAATCCTTGCTCCAGGTCACTAACATACACTCGTCCACCTTGTCTGCAAATGCACCAGAAGTGGGTAGAAAGGGCAAAAAAGGAGAACTGTTGGCAGACCAAAATGGCCTACAAATAAGGATGACACTGGATAGTCCCTGCCTGCTGTGGTGGAGGGACCAATCAGGGAGAAGTCTTTAGGCTACTTACTTAATGAGCTCTCCAGCGATGGCTGCAAGCAGAGAGCTTTTCCCAGAGCCAACCTTCCCAATAACCCCCAGAAGCATCCCCTGCAAAGGGAAATGAAAAAGAGCAATGTGATGTGCTAATACAGGGTGGCTTGTCCAGATTTCTTGAGCCACTGTAAGAAATCTGACTGCTGTTACAAACAAGGATTATCTCACAGGTTCAGCAGCAGAGCTGGGTGAAGTCATTGGGTAAACCAGACTCCTGATATACCAGGACACAAGTCTGCAAGGAGCTCAGCTGTGCTTCTTGCCCAGTCCTCTCCTTCAGCAGTGGCAGAAAGCAGAGGGAGCTGGTTTATCTTGTCTGTAAGCCACACCTGAATCTCCTCCAGTACCCTCTGAGAGTTGTGATATGTGCCTCTTGACCAAGAGGAAATTTTGATGCACAGCTCGTAAGACCAGGAGAACATGAAAACATGCTCCCTCTGCTCCATTCTCTAGTGCCATTCTTCTCTGTCACCTCCTGCAGCCTTGCTCACCTTTCTCACTGACAGGTTCTCAATGTGCAGTTGCAGACCACCTGTGGGTAAGGGCTGCCTGGTGCTTTCCTCCTCAACTGGCACCCATGAGAAGGATGCACATTGCATCTCCATGGCAACAGTAGTACCTGAAGGGCCATCTGCAAGAGAAAAGCAGCACTACTGTGAGAAGACCAGAAAATTAAATGCACCTGGTGTCAGAGATACTATCAGCTTTGCTCCCAAATGGATGAGGCCACAGACAAGGCACTGCCATGATGTCCTTGACCCAAGCACAGAATGAGATGCTTGCCTGCTAACCTGCCCTTAAACTTATACCTCCCTTCCTCCAACCCTCTTGCTTTCCAGCTCCCACCAGACACACGTGGTGACCTGTTGGCTGTCATGGAGACACAGTAAGAATAACTTGTTGAAGGTAAAAGAA
The DNA here is from genome assembly GCA_002631895.1 of Agapornis roseicollis. Classification (NCBI taxonomy): domain Eukaryota; kingdom Metazoa; phylum Chordata; class Aves; order Psittaciformes; family Psittacidae; genus Agapornis; species Agapornis roseicollis. Next base: position 218,794 of record NDXB01014110.1, read on the forward strand.
TGGCAGGGAGCTGGCAAAAGGCAAGGAAGGAGAAAAAAGGAGCAGGAATGGCTCAGAAGGGGGGTGTGCATGCAACCCTTTCTGCCAGGCAAACCCAAAGTTGTTGATGGTTTCATTTGCAGACCACCTTTGGACAGAGGAAGGAGTAGCTTCTTCTAAATGGACACTTAACAACAGGGTTTTGTGAGGACAAGCAATGGCCTACTATTGGTAAAGAGGAATGCTACAGCCTTATCTCCCAATTTCCACAGACATGAAATGCCTTCACTCTGCCCCTGACAACCGAATGTCTTAAATGATGGGGATGACAGCCAGCTGCCCTCCAGTACTGCCCCTGGGCTCACACCTCAGCTCTCTGTTTCAAGTGTCCCCTGCCCAGGGTACCAAGCCCAGCAGCATTCTCTGACATTACCTAGGGCATAATAAGCTTCCAGGTCTTGGTCCACAAGTTCAAGGAAACACTGGATTCGATCCAGGGAAACTTTAGCTTCCAAGGTCCCATTCAACACCCAGGGGAAGCTGTTGAGGGGCAGAATAAGCATCCCAACAAGGGCCAACGCTGTGAACACCTGCATGGGTAAGGAAACAGCCATGAGTTGGAGGCAGGACCTCCCTTGCCTCTTGTATTCTCCAAACAGGCTCACCAGTGAGAGCCTGAAGAGCTGTGGGGTGACACAGGTGGGTTTATATCCCAGAGACTGCAGCCCCACTGTAGATTGTCCTCTGTATGAGACAAGACTGGAGCTCTCCCTACTACCTACTCACCTTTGTGGCAGTGAGCTGGTGACCCAAGAGGACATAGGTGATGAAAATGGTAATGGAGACTACAACAGGCAGTGCTGCCCACAAATACACGCACACAGCATCCAAGTACTTGATGGCTCGTAGCTTCTGCAGCTCTTTATCCCGGCAGGCATTTATCCTGGTGCTGAAGTGCTTCTCCCAGGCATAAAACTTGATCACACGAATGCCACATAGGAATTCTGTCATTAGCTGCAGGCAAAGAGGAAAATCACATAGAACAACCAGTGCTAGAACAACCCAATGCACCAAATGTCAGCTAGGCCAGGTTTGCACCAAAGGCCAGGTTTGCAGTTGCCTCCTATTAAGGGCCAGGCTAGAGATACCAGGAACCATTCATTGCTACCAAAGACATAAACTCAAGTGGCAGCTACTGGGAACTTCGCTCTTACTCATTCCACCAGCTTCCTCAACCACCTGTGCCATGTATGGCTCAGGAAAAGGCAAAATATTATTCTACTTCACAACTGAGGCATGTGCAACACAGGTGAAAGCATACGTGGAATTACTATCTCCAGCTTGGGTGCCATTTACCTCCACTGACCTCACAGCACCTTGAGACAGTAACACCCAACCCTCAGGCCGGTGCTGTCCTGGCACAGCTAGCCTGTATCCAGAAGCTGGCTGCCTCACATCCTGCAGCTCAGGTGTCCCATTAACATGCTGTCCTCTAATCCCTGCTCTCAGGCCAGCTTGTGCAGAGCAAGCTGAGATGTCTGTACTCAACACAAAACTGAACTAACAAGACAGACTTCACTCAGCAAACCTCTCCTTCATAGCTGAAGAAAGTCCAGCTTACCCATTACAACTTGATGCACCTTGTGTTGGGAAAAGAAGTAAGTTTACAACTCACAACAGTTCTAACATGGAGTCGATTTACATTTAATACTTCTAAAGCATGATGAAAATGATGAGTGAAAGTGTTATCCCTTGCATTTGAAATACAAGGCTAAAAGGTGGGAATCTAATGTTTGATGTGGCAAAGACATGGCACAACAAATATGCAAAAATCAGAGGAAAAGATGACTGAGGGTGCTAAGCTTGGAGCAATATAAAACCACTACATCCCTGATCACTGCCTTTCTCAAGACTGCAAGCCACCTCACCACTGATGGCATTACTGGAGCAATCCTAGATGGAAGCATCGCTAGAGGAAGCCATCAGGAGTCCTACCTTAAGTACTACATGCAGAAGAGAAACCTGCAAAGGAACTTGCATTAGCCAAGGGAACAAGACAAGCATTAGAGGTTCACTATCTTGTGGGTAGTGAAACTGCAACACAATGGAATACTTTTGAACCAAGTGTCTCTGTGAGTGTGCTCCCTCTAGTATTTTTCCAAATAGCTTTGGACCATCACAAGCAACCAAAAAGCCAATATTATAGGGACAAATGGGGAGCAAATACAGCAACAAACTCAGAGAGAAAACCCTGAAAGAATTAACACCCCAGAGTCATCAGCTCGCCCTCACCTTGACTCGTGCATCCTTGTGTTTCAGCATCTCCTTGTTGTTCATCACGATGTAGTTAGCTATGACCTTGTTTATGGGCACAAGCAGCAGTGCCAGGGCTAAGCCTCCCAGAAAGGCTACCCCCACTTGCTGGTAGAGGAGGTAGAGGGTAATGGCAAACTGGAAAGGCAGGCTCCACACCTCGTGCAAGCTGAGGCAGAAGTTGACCAACCTGCTGGCGTCTGTGCTCATGAAGTTGACAATTTCCCCCACTGTGAAGCGCATAACACTGGCACTGCTGACATGCAGGGCCTTCTGGTAGATGACGGAGATGACAGCAGCCCGCACCATCAGTGTCACCTTATTCACCTCATAGCTGAACTGGTTCCGCAAAAGAGCACCCAGGAAGGAGCCAGCAAAGAGCCCGAGGGCATAGAGCACCCCATGGCTCAGGGGCTCCTGCCGTGACTCCATGAAGTTCACCAGCAGGTTCAGAAGCAGAGGACCTGAGAAACCCAGCAGGTTGCCAGCTAACTTAAGAAGTCCAAGGGAGTAGAAACGAAGCCCAAAGGCTGCATGAAGGACTGAGAAGAGTTGCACAGCCTCCTGGCCACGGTGCAAGCTGTCTGGGGCATCGCTATTCCCATCACCTCCAGCAATGATTGAGCTAGTAAGAGACACCGTCTCCTCCTCTACTTGCTGCAGAGCTGCCTTCTGCCAACAAGAGTAGAACCGCTCACAGACCCTGGCAGCCTCCAGCTGGCGAGGAAGTACACAGACATCCTGTGACTGGTTCAGCTTCCACTGATAGCCACATTTCATAAGAGGGTTCATCCAAATATAAAAGAAGCGTGAGAGCCAGCTCTCACCATCTTCTGACACTCTCTGCTGATCAGGCACTGGGATCCCTGGCTCTGAGATGAGCTGGCCTTGTTGCCAGGACCTATTGATGGAGAGGAAGTCTTGCCTGCCAGCAGTGGGTAAGAGGTAGGCAATCACATACACAAGCAGAGAGGCCAGCTGAAGGCAGAGAATGGCGAACCTGGAGGAGGCAGCAGGGTGGGCAGGTGACCAAGCTGTCCCGCTTTGGTAGTACCACACCAGCGTGATGATGAATGAAGGTATGGGCAAAAGAGTGAGGAGCGCCAGGGCTGCAGGGCCTCTGGTAAAACTGTGAATGGACTTGCAGAGCATGAGAAGCACGAGGCTGTGTGTAAGCCATGTCAGGGCAGCAATGCCATTGGCAAGCACTTCCAGGTACAGAGGGCCCAGCTCCTGCTGAGAAATGGTGGCTGGGATGGTATCAACAAGGAACAGGCCAGCAAGTACTAAGGATGCGGTGATTCTGCATCCCCACCCTGGCCTGCAAGGCACTCGGGAGCCGATTCTTAAGGAAGAAAGAACAGAGAAAAAATTTACAGTTGAAATTCCATCACCTCTCAGTCAGTACTCTCCTTTCTTCCTCTCCTTTCACCCTCTTCACCCATTCACTCATACTTAAAAGTCCTGGATTCACCTCTGTTGATTTGTAGCTTTTTCAGAATGTTCGCATTGCTCAACTGCATCAGGCCAATATTGCCCAGTATCAGATCAATACCAGAGATTCAGGTGCTATCAAAGAATAGCATTTCTCTGCACAAATCTGTTTGCAAACTGTGATATTTCATGGTCAAATCAGACTGCAGACCTTGAGGACTAACAACAAAGTTGTATTTAACTTCTTTAGCACCAATTCCAGATGATCGCATTCTCTGCGTCTCATCTGCGGTCCTTGATTTCTCATGTTTGTGATACTTTGTCTAGAAGCATTATTTCTATCACTGTTGGTTTCAGTGATGCTGCGTATGTAAAGTCCATAATTTATAGCCCAACAAAATATTTCATTATCAATTGATTTATTATCATTTGAACACTGCCATGTTTATGAATTTCAGGAGGGTAAACAGAAAAACAATTTCTGTTTTCTCTCAACCCCTTATTACTTTATTTACATTTTCCATGCCACCTTGAATTTATATTCTCTCCCAGAAGACCCTCAGTTTCCCCAATCTCCATTCACTGAAATTTTTGAAGTATTTTCTCACTATAATCACTATAGTGATTTTATGTTCACAACCCAATCTGTTCTTTCCAGGTTCCTTTCTGAAGGGCCAACGCTCTGAATTACAACGGATGCTGACAAACATAACAACTTTGTAATATTGTGCTCTTCTCTAATTATGTATTAAGCACACACATTATTAAGGAGAGCTAATTTCCAGCCTTTCCACCTCACCTCCAGTCCTGCATAATAACCAAGCGTGAGACAAGTTAGTTGTCATACCTTGGAGTGCCAAGGAAGCAGGCACTGACCACTGCAAGGACCACATGAGGAATCACATTTAATGTCAGCTGATTAAAGCAATGGCCAATGCTGCCATGAACCCACACAGGGAGTGGGTCCTCTGGGCTGGTTCCACACAAACCAGCCAGGATGTTCTCCATCCTTTGCTGGGAATTCAATCCGAGAGACAGGAGCTCCTAGGGTAGAAAAGAAAGAACAGCATGAGCTACAATAAGAAGGTACAGCCCCAGCCCAAGGTGGACTGTGATAAGGAACAAATGCAGGGATAGAAGCAACTTCCTGGGTCACACAGCCCAGGCCCTGTTGCTGTGCACTCTCTGTCTTAACATCTACTCCACAAAACAATCAAGCTCTATCTTAAACTTAATTATGTTTTTGTCCCCATAAGTCACCCTGGGATCCCAGTGCTCTGGGAATTTGATGCTTTCTGCTTGTTTCCAGGCTGATTTTTTTTCCCCCATGGCCTGTTTATCCTTTGGAAACTAACATCAGGAAGCATTTTGTATCGCTCACTCTGAAAAACATTTTGAGCTGCTTAAACAATCCATTATATTTGCATCTTGAAAGAGAGCGTGTAACATTAACCACCCTCCAAGTCGCTCTGGAGGATGCTGATGCCCAACCAGAAGACCAGGCACTACCTTCAGGCTACCCAGCAGAGGGACACCCCCAGGGCTACCTCCTCGGTGCCGCTCCCCGGGGCTGAAGCACAGCCGGGAGGGCCTCGGTTTTACGCCGGCTGCCGTTCGCACCGGCTGAGCCCATCCCCAGGGTTAGGGCTAGGGCTAGGGCTAGGGCTAGGGCTACGACACAAGCTCGGCAAGGGAACACCGGGACCCCCAGCCCCTCCCATCTGGGGCTCAACACCACCGTAAACCAGCCCCCACCTCCCCCCCGCACGGCGAACTTTGACCCCTGCCCCCCGCCGTACCTTGGTTGGTCCCGCCCACCTCCGCGCTCACCGCAGGGGAAGGGGAGGGCGCAGCGCCGCCCCGTGCGCCCCCTGTGGGCCGGGAGGTCTCGCCGCAGCCCTGGCAGCGGGGCCGCACGGAGGCGCTGTAGCAGGCGGTGGGCAAGGAAGCGGAGCCGCGACTCAAACCGGGCGGGCGGGCGGGCGGGCCAGGGAGCGGCTGGGAGGCGGGAGCGGCAGCCCCGGCCTGAGGCCCGGCTGCAGGCGGCGGCCAAGGTGCCTAAGCAGCTCCAGCTCAGCAGCCTGTAAGGTGTCGTGTCGCCGGCAGGCAGATGGCGAGCAGTGGGAGCGTCAGGGATTCAGGTCAAAAGCATGAGGTGGAGAGGAGGGGTAGAGGAAAACACGTCAAACACGCACAGCTCGTTCGGACCTTTATCTTCTAGTTAAAAACTAAAAATCAGTCCCTGGTCATGAATAAACACGGTTTTACCCCGAAGTCCTCAGTTCCTTCCTTGTGCTCTTACTTCCACCCCCTCTTGCTATCACATCTGCCCCACAGCGCCTGATAACCCTGGACGTTTCTATACGGACACCTGCTACACACTTGCAGTGTCACTGTGTCGATGAGCACTGGAATATCTATGCACTGCTGGGTGTCCAGAAGCCAGCACCAGCAAGGGATAGCCCAGGTACTACTTCCATGAACATAAACGTGTTGTTATAGGGACAGTGTACTTTGCTCATAGCAAGTGATATAGCTGCAAGAGCACTTTGCCAGCAATGGATTAGTATGCCCCAAGCAGCAACACTCTCTCAGCACAGCAGGTAACAGTTGTAAAAAGCCAGATCATTATCTTAGCATAATACAATCATCTGAGTAACACAAGCCGTGCATGTTGCACTGGGGGGTGAGTAAATGCTCAGCTTCCCAGATGTCAGAAAAGGAGAGGACACCCAGATCATCCCTGTCGGACAGGCAAGAACAGGAGTGTGCAGTAAACGTCACCACACCCACCCCGCAATTTTACCTGCTACTGGTGATTTTTATAGCAGATGCACTGAACACTTCCCCCAAGCCCTCCTGCAGTTCTCTCTTACACCAGGGTGAATAATTCACCACAGGTAGAAAACTATTTTCAGCATCAGAGGTACAATAAAGCATTCTCTGAACAGTATTATCAGTGGGGCGCTGAGGAAGGAAAGTATCAGTAACATTCCTGTCTGAGAAAGTGATCTGGCCGAAGGAGTGTGAAGCAGCAGAGATATGAGAAAGAGCTTGTAGGCCACAGTACCCTTTGATCAGAGTTTCCTTGAAGGGAGCAGGACAGTGCAGTTCTCCTAAAACCATACACACATACATACATGTCCTTGTAATTGCTTTCTCTGAGCATTCTGACTTCTCACAACTGTGAATCTGTGACCTTGGGCCTGCATGTCAGGGTTGCAAGGCTGCCTTTTCATGACAAAGTTAGATACTGTTACAGACACTCTGAGCCTCTGGCAGTCTGCTCTGTCTGCCACAGTTTGTCCAAAGGTTTCTAGAAAGAGCTTTCCTGTAGATGCTTTGACAATAAGTTTTATGTCTTTTCTGCTCAAGGAAGCTTCACTTTAAAAAAGTGGTGTGAAAGCTGCAAACTCTCAAGACAGCAAAGAGGGGATGTGTGAGACTGAAGCATGAGGTGCACACACGTGAAACTTAAAAAGTTTCATGGTTCTGATGTCTTATTTCCAAATGAAAAAACCCCAAACAAAAATCCCCACCAAAACAAACAAACCCCAAGCAAACACCCACTTCCCCTGACTGAGAGAAGTTCTCAGATACCAGGACAAAGACCATCCTTCTCTCCATTAAGCTGATCACCCCCAGAGCTCTTCCATTTCAGCCACATTCTGTTCTAGTGTTTTCCACATACTCCATTCTGCCTGCTCATCTCTCCTACACTCTTCATGTTGAAAAGCATGAACTTTTCCACTTCAGTTGAAAGACAGAGAGCTTTCAGAGGCCACAGATGCCAGTTTGCTCCAGACAGCATTATCTATACTCAGATGGGAAAACAAACATAAAGGTCATTAAAAAATTCACACTGCCCTATCTGGTATCACTGATGCCTGTTCAGTGTATGTGCATTTAGACAGGAACATGGCAAGAACCTAAAGAAACATTCCTTTTTGTCCTTCCTTTTGGCTTTCCTTTCTTCTGAATATTGCTGCCTGTGACATTTACTGTTATGTATTTGACTGGTTTAAGATGTGTGCCATGGGGAGTACAGGCTTGTGGGTATACGGCTTACAAAGTACCTTGCACACTATAAATAATCGGACACTTGACATTTATAAGAAATCAGAGCAATCAAAATGAAAGGGGAAAAAAAATAGTAACAGGTTTAATTTAATTCACCCACAGGGCAATGCAGGCTAGATTTTATTCACTATTATCCAGTTTTTTAGTTCTCTGGATTGGTATGCCCCCAGTGGGGAAGAGCTATCTGCCTTCTCTTAGGAGTCTATTTTGTAACAGATGACTTAATACACCTCACAGGACTCAGAATCAGGGAATGATTCTGGCTGCATGCTCAGTTCACTTCCTAGTTATAAGTAAATATTGAGCTGAAACAGAAGCCAGCCTAGACAAGCCTTCAGTTCAGAACTATCAACTGTGTTTATTTGCATCAATAGATGCAAAATCTCTGAAAGCAGTTGACTGTTTGGATGCATTTTCTGTGCTCCCAGGCAGGGCTCTGCTATCAGCTGAACCATTCTCAAGTTCCATTATGTCATGACCAGGGAAGGTTTGATTAATTGGCTCAGTTCAAGCCTTTTCATGAACAGGTTGCTCTGCCTGAACCTGAACGACATGCATATCTTGCTCTGTTTTCCAGGGGAAAAAATAATGCAAAGCTCAGGAGGCAAAAGGAATGTCTTCCACTGCACAGTCTCGTAAGAACACTCATTTTGTCACAAGAAACTCTTTCTGTTCTTACCAGCAGCCCAGCCATTTAACATTCAGGGGAGTGCTGCATGGTTGTCTCATATTCCTAAATCTAGTCAGTCATAAAAAGGTAAAAAAGTTATAACCAAGGTTTTAGGTTTTTCTCTATTACTGCACTGCTTTTTAACCCAAGGGTCCAATCTGACTTAACCTCAATTCTGATTTCTGTTTACTTGTGCATACTGAGCTACTGCTAACTTTTCTGATTCAGTTCTTTTCCTTCTCAGTATAGTTTGCTCTCCTGACTCTTATCCGAGGGCTAATGAGAACTCAGAGACACAACACTGCCCTCAGCACACAATTAGCTAGAAAAAAATCTCTCCAAGCAGCAGCTAATTGCAAGTTCAGAGATGAGCTTTGGAATTCCAAAGAGGAGTCTGGGAGCTGAACTTGTAGCAGAGCAGACTGACTGGCACCTCCTTTGTCCAGTGAGAGTCTGAAGTGCCAGTCACAAGAATATTGCAAAAAACCCTCTGCAAGGCACAGGCCCAAATTTCAGTACTGATTTGAGAAGTAATTTAACTGAATCTCACTATGGGTGCTCAGTCCCTTTAAAACCTTAACTCAGTAAGGCATGTGATTGAAACGTGACACTGCAGCTAGTACAGAATGAGTTTATAAATTGTAATTGTAGAGTAATGCTCAGTAAGATGACAAGGTGCTACAAAATGGTAATGAGCACGAGTCAGCCAAGTATTTTTCTCCAACAAATGGAATTTTTCTCTTATGAACTCTTTACCATTCATTCCTTGAACAGTTTACTTAACTGGTGTACTGATGATCTTTCTGATTAGTTACTGGTACCTGGATTCCTTCACCTTCCAAATGCCACTATCACCAGAAACCACAAGGACATCTCTGTATACCTCCTTTGGTCACAAGGTAGAAAGATGCTAGAAAATTTCTTCACATTCTCAGGTTTTTCAAAGCTTTTAGATATCATAAGCATATATCACAGCTTTATATGAGCTGACAGGTTTTGTGTGCAGCTTTTTACTCTTGACTGTTCTGAAAACAAACTGTGGTTTAAAATTTTTTTTTGAAAACTGATGTGAAGAAAGCAGTAGCATGGAAAAGACACCCCAACCAAGTCCATTTTCTCCCTCTTGCTTGGCTGTTCTTACTTATTTCAGTTGGTGAAACAGAGGTACACAGGTACCTGACACTAATGCATGAAAGTGTTGGTTTTTATTTTTAATTTTAATGAACAAACAGAACACATTTGGGATAACAGCATATTCCATAAGTGATAAACTATTTGGATGTGATGTACAATACAAAACTAGAGGCGAAATTCCTAGGTGCACAGCTCTGTACCTTGCCACGTGTCACCAAATTTGCTGCTTGGGGTAGTTAGCTAGAATAGGTTGAGTACCCATTGCCTCCACCATCATTGTGCTTTGCTCCCACTGGAAGCAGATATGCAGTCTGCTGAGCCTCTGCACAGATGACATACTTATCCTAGGGTACTTATAACTGAATTGCGGTCACTGATGACCATTATCAGCCATAGCAGTGAAGGGAAAGGAGTGGACAACAGTAACTAAAATAGGTAGTTTTTATATAGCATTGATCATTGTCATAACAAAGCGTATTTCCTGACCTGTGTAGTGGTGCACTCACACAGAAAATGTCAAGGTGGGGCAGACGGTTTTAATTCAGTTGCACTCAACACCTCCCCGCAGAAATATCTTGTTATAGTATCACAGACCCCACCCACCAGCCTGCTCTTAGTTGCTGCTGCTCTAAGACGTATGCTTCTAATGGTGTGTTGTTCTAGCGAATATGAAACACACGCAGCATTTCATCCAAGACTGCAACCATTGATTGGGTCTCCAAATGCAAACCCTCAGTGCACAAAACTTTGCCTGATTTTGGAACAAAATATAAAGGCTAAGAAATTCAAGTTATGGGAGAATTTTTTCAGAACCTCCATTTCTTTACACTCATTACTTTCTACTGCTAGCCCATTTCAACTGAAGACACTCTTCCTCCTCACCAGCCTCAGCATGAAGAAGCATTTCGTGCTTCACTTGTGAGAACTGAAACCTGCTGTACTCACTTGCCTGCACTCTGCAGAGTGGGTAGCCAGTGCTCAGGTGAGGAGAGGGAAGAGGCAGGAAACGATTCCTCCCCACCACATCATCCCAGCTCACGGCCGTCACGACAAGGAAACCTGTTCAGAAACTGCATGCGCTGGAAGCTCAGGCTCAGCGCCGCCTCATCGAGCAGCCAAGGATTCATCACTAACACACTTCTGCTTAAGGCTACCACCCATGCCATGTTCTACAGCACAGTGCAAGCAGAAATAAACCCACCCCCAATGCCCTTTTACGGTTGCCTTAACCTGGAGGGCTATCACTGCCCTTGGGCAAGGCCCGACCGAGACCCACCCCTCAGCGTCTCCTCGCAACTCCCTGGTGTAGCTCCATCAGCCTGGAGGCCGCAGAGGGGCGGGGGGAAGCCCCTTAGGAGACTGAAGCAGGACGGAACAGCCACCGGAGGGCGGGCTGGGGAACGTGACCCCCTCACGGCCACCGGGGAACAGGAGCGGGCAGCGACAAAGCGGCGCCCTCCCGAGCTCCCGCCTCCCGCCGGTCCGCAACCCGCCCTGCCACACGTGACCGGCGCTCGGCTGCTGCCATTTTGTGCGGGCATCCCCAGGCAACGCCTCCCGTCCCCCGCCCCCTCCGCGGCCCGCGCTTACCCCGCCTCCCCCCCGGCCCCCCCTCCGGTGTCTGGCTCGGGAGCGCGCGCAGGGCGGCCGGCGGCGCGCACGCGCGGGGGGTGGGGGGGTCAGTTGGGGTTACCGGGGGGGGGGGCCGGGTCAGAGGAGCTGGGGCGACCGCGCTGGCCGCCGGGACCCCTGGCGCCATCATGTACCGCTCCGGCAGCGGCCGCTCCGGGCCCTCGGCCTCGTCTTCTTCTCACCGGCTGAAAGACTGTAGCTCGTCGGGGTCCCGCGCTTCTCGCTCTGGCACATCGGGGCCGGGACCAGGCCGCGGGCGGCCTCCCCCGCCGCCACCCGCCGCCACTGCCGCCTCCGCCACCTCCGTCTCGCCGCCACGCTCCGCTTCGCCCCGTCCCCCGCAGCGCCGCCACCGCTCCCCGTCGGGCCACCGCGGGGCTTCCCGCCGATCCCCGTCGCCGCACCGCAGCAGAAGGTTGCCATCGCCGCCGGGAGCACCAGGGCCCGGGGGGACCCGGGGCCGCCGGGGAAGCGAGCACGGAGACGGCAGCAGCAGCCGGGTAACTACTGCCGTGCGCTGAAGGGTCTCGGTGAGGGGGCTGTCACGCAGTGGGGGGGTTTCCGCCGCCTCCGCGACTTGCGGGTGTATCTCTCCCGCATCGGCCCCGGCCGTGCCCTGGGGTCAGCCTGTGTCACCGCTGTTAGAGCGGCGGGAGCGTGGAGCAGCGGGTCCAGGGCCCCGGGCTTGGCGCTGCATGATCCTTGCGGAATTGCAGCGGGCCCGGGCTGTCTCTGTGCAGGGGGAGAAGGGGGATCTGTTCCCTGTTCCTTAGAACACAAATTGGGGGAAAAGAATCGATTACCAATTCAGATAATGTTTTGTTTTCTTTAATCCACTTTACACTTTTCGTCTCTTATCGGCTAGAGCCATTTTAGATAAGGCTCAGAGATGATGCTATCTTTTGCCAATGTAAAGGATGTACCTAGTCACTTTCCTCCATTTAACAGCGGTTTGTGTTACTGTATAAACATCGCTTAATTCATGGGACGATAACTTTTTTAAAAGGATGTTGAATGAGTACTTTGAGTTTTTTCAGCTGTCACGGGTGTACAAAGGAGACTGTTACAGATTGACATCTTAGAGAGGTATTCTTTGGTAGCAGCTGCTTTGTAGCTGGAGCTCTGCACAAGGTGTTCCAGTCTGCTCGCTCAGCCCTGACAAAATCTGATTTGGGCTTGTGAAACTCTGGTTTGGCATCCGAATTGATTCCGTCTTGGGTGCGGACACCTCCGTACTAGATCAAAGTGTATTGATGTACTTTTTTGAGCGAGTGGTGTTAGCTCATTTAGGTTTCCTTTTGTTAAGTCCATGGTGCACTGGTTGTCTTGTCTGCTAACAACTGTGATGTGTAATGGGTTCACTGTTGGTTTGCATTGTGTTGAAAGAAGAGATTTTAATACTGGGATATTTGAGGTTATGGTCACTCAATCCGGCACGTTTACAATTTAAAAGAAGGGGGGACACACTTTTTCTTCATGTTGTGCAGTATATTCTGCCCTCTCCCATGTGCTCTTACTGTATTTGTGAAGTAGCTGATCAGGGTGAGCTGATTTGAGGGAACTATGTGGCTGAAAGTCAGTCTAACACAAATATATTGTCTGCTAAGATTTGTTGCATGGTGGGACCCTAAGAGAGAATGGATTGTCTTCTCTAATGGCAGTACTGGTTCCTACTGGATTTCTTCAGAGCTGTAGCCATAGAATCAATCACAGGTGACTGTAGTGGAGTTACAATTCAGTTATTGGTGCTATTTGTTCCTTAAAGGTGAGCTGGCCTGAAGGTATGGGAAGATAATGTGTTTGACAGTTAAGCCAGTCTGAGGAGCTTTCCTCTGGCTGTTTGTTTTTAGGCTCTATTCACCATTATCTCAATCTTATAGGCTGCCTGTGGGGTAGCCCTGAAATTACATTGCTACTAAGACCCACGATTGAAAATAAGTAATTTTTAAAAGGGGGTATTTTTTTAATTGGATTCATGCAATTTTGTGTTGTGGTTTGGTGGACAGCTGCATTCACAACTGAGGGATTGACAAAGTGGGATACAGGAGCAGAACTTTCTTAAACTGACTTCACCATCACTTACTCTGCCATTTCACAGTATCCATGACAGGCTGTGAACCTGTGCCGGCTCCCTAAATTTCAGTGCCAAATGTGTTGGTGGTTCAGACTTGGAGAAATTTATAACTGGGATTTTTTTTCCCCTTTTAGGGGAAAAAAAAAAGTCGCTACCCCCCCCCCCCCTTCACCCAA